>JAVJIF010008923.1:0-112295 GCA_038442645.1 Agave tequilana | reverse complement strand
AGCTATTCTTAGTCCTTGGTTGTCACTTCCTGTAAAGACAATCACCAACATTTACTAAAAAAAATAATAAAATACATCTCAGCACATCAAATCGCAAGATAGATTACTGATGATTTAAATACTTTAAGAAACTACACTACCAACATGGAACCAACCTGAATTGTTCTTTAGTAGCTTCATGCATTGAAAATTAATGGTCAGGAAAGATGATTAAAGGCAAGATTTGGTACCAGTTATTACAGTGAATAAGAGATATGGGTTAGGAGGATGGTGTGCCTTTTTTATCATGTGGAGGAATCCCATTGCAAAGATACAAAGGCTTTGCCAGGGATAAGGACTCATCAGAGAAGGGAGCTTTGGGAAATTAGGGTCTCCAACTCCCACCTTAGTCCTTGGCACCAAATGAGTCATCTCTCAGCTAGCTATGGCCACCATTGGAGGTTATGCTTACTTGGGATGCAATTAGCATGTGAGGTCAGTTCTGACGTAGTTCATTAGTCTTTTCTTCTTATCTGAAACATTAATAGTGTTTCCCTAAACCATTTGAGGACACAAACTTCAGGAATTAGGATTTCCACCTCCAACTTCTATCTTACAGCCTTAAGTTGTCAATCTAGAGTTGGCCTTTGTTCCTGTGCGCACGCACCAATGATGGCTGGACGAATAAGTAAAATGAGCAGAACTCTACTGTGTCCATTTCCTTGCTTCTCCCTTCTTCTCACAATCTAAATTGGCTGCCCCCTGAACTAATTATCTTGAATTAAAGCAACTTCTGCTCGCAGAAAAGCAAAAGGTTGCCTATTTATCGTAATTTCCCCTCTTATAGATATCTGAAGTGCTACCAGCTATGATTAGACTGCGGTTGCATGAAAGGGGTAAATTTTAAAAGATTCGGTTGTCTGGAGTGCTACCAGCTATGATTAGACTGCGATTGCATGAAAGGGGTAAATTTTAAAAGATTCGGTTGAAAACAAAGGGGTTTTATTCATGTCGTGAACTGTGATTTCAAAATTATAACAGCAATCAAAGAACAACAAAATTCTAAAGCTTGAGAGAGAGAGAGAGAGACCTGTGGCTATGGCGAGGAGAGAGAAGGGGAAATGGGGGAGTTGAGAGAGGCGATCGAGGCCGTCGGCGGCGGACGAGACTATGGTTTTGTCTGGGCTTAGGGTTTCGTTGAGGAGGCGGGAGAGCTCTGGAATTGGGTCTCCATCGTAATCGCTGCGGCTCAGACGAAACCTAGATCTCTGAGTAAGAGTGATTGTGATATGAGTATATAAATGTTGGCAATCAAGGGCGGGAAAAAGTACATATATGAGAGGAGCTGTGCTCTGCTCTTGGCTGAGTTGGCTCTCTTGCCTTTTCCCTTTTTTTTGTGTTTGGGAAATTTTACTCGCACGTGTCCTCGGGAACGGACATTGCTCCCCAAAAAAATTGATGAGGGCACCCATCAAAAACTTACAAGTGTGCCATTGTAATTTTGAACACAGCTGTTTTTGATAAAAAAAACTAAAATAATCTTGCATCTTCTTCTTTTTTTTCTTCTTTTTTCGGTGAATGATGCCCCCCGTAAAACCCCCCACCCCTCCGGTGAACCCCGCCCCCACCCGGCGAACCCACCCCCACCCCGACGAAACCCCCTCCCTCCCTGTGACCTCCAGTTTTTACTAAAAAGTATTCTTACATTGCTAAAGTGTACACACCAGAATGTCATTTTTTCCTTACATTGTTTAAAAAAAAAAAAAATTAAATAAGATTCAAGAATGCTACCAAAAATTTTATATAATAGTAATGCTAAATGGGAACGCACCCCCCTCGTGATGAGAAGGTTATGAGGCCGAATCTTCTCGAGCTCCATCGTGCAGATAATATTGATAAGTTTCCCTTAACCCTTGATGACAAAAAAAGTCCAATGTGGATGTGACCCGATGGACGCTGCAACCAAAAGTGCAAACTGAATTATTTATATTGTTATTAATAATAATTAATTTTGTTGTAAAATCCGAGAAACTATAACACTGATATAGAGAATTATAGATAGTTAGTATAAGGAGGAATTCTTATTGATTTCTAAAGTGTACATTGAAATGAATCAGGAAGGGCCTATTATAGAAAAACTTTAGGTTACTATTCAGTTAATGGTAACCATATTTATTGTGGGTGGCTGGTGGTTGGAGGATGGTGGATGATCATATTCATAACACTCTCTCTTGGTTGTCTACATTCATGATGTCTCATTAAAAATCTTACTAAAAAAACTCATTGGATAAAATCATAGCGACTGCAATATTTTTGTAAACGTGTTCTATGTTATCTAGTTAAAAACCTTACCAGGAAAACCATGCGGGACAAAATCATAGTAAGGAGAAAAGAGTACAGACACATAAGCTCCCCTCAAATTGGCATGAGTAGTCCTTCTTCATAAATCTCGCAGATGACGCATCCCAATATCACGAATAAGCTTTTTGAGAGTTATAGTGAGAAGTGCTTTTGTGAAGAGATATGTCGCATTATCACTTGATCAGATATAGAATATTAACTTATTTATCCTTTTCAAACTCTTGGCTGAATGAGAAGAGCTTTGACAGTATATACTTGATTCGGTCGCTTTTGATGAATCCTTCTTTCACTTAGCGACACATGCAGCATTATCTTCAAATAGTACCGTTTGTATCTCTGTTGACTGATAATTCACAAGTTACTTAGATATGTTGAGTTACATCTTAACCACACACATTCTCGACTTGCTTCACGGAGTGCTATGACTTCAGCATGATTAGAAGAATTGCAATAAGTGTTTGTTTTCCTAAACGCCTAAATATCGTCGTACATCCACATGTGAACACATATCCTATTTGAAACCTGACTTTATGTGGATCTTAGAAGTAACCTGCATCTGCATAACCAATCAATTCTTATTTTGATCCTTAAAATAAAACAAACCAAAATTAGTTGTTCATCGAAGAGAACGAAATACATATTTAATTCCATTCCAATATATCCATATAGGAGATGAGCAAAATTTTGCTAATAGATTAGTAGCAAACGCTATATCTGGTCAGGTATAATTAGTGAGATACATAAAAGCTCAGATTGCACTTAGGTATGATACTTCAAGACCAAAACATCTTTATTATCTTCGCAAAGGCGAAATGGATCCCTTTTCACATTCAATGATCTAACAATCACTGGAGTGCTTAAAGGATTTGCTTTATCCATGTAAAGTGTTTTCGAGACCTTTTCAGTATAATTTGATTGATGCAAAAGTATTTCATTTTGAAGGCGCTCAATCTGTAAATCAATACAATATTTGGTTTCTCCAAGGTCTTTCATTTCAAATTCATTTTTTAAATACATCAATGCTTCTAGGATTTTTTATGAGTCTCAATGATATTTAAATCATCAATATATGTTCTTTTCTTTATAAAAACATAAGGGCATATAAGATTGTTTATATATCCTTCTTTTAACAAACACTTGCTTAAGCGATTATACCACATACGTCTTGATTGCTTTAACCTATATAACGATCTTTGTAACTTGATCGAATATAATTCTTTGGGTTTTGAACTTGATGCTTCATGCATCATAAATCTTTCAGGGATTTCATATAAATATCGCTATCAAGCGATCTATATAAATAAGTTGTAACAACATCCATAAGATGTATTTCTAAATTTTTAGAAACTGTAAGGCTAATTAAATATCTAAACGTGATTGCATTCATTGCATTCATTACTGGAGAATATGTTTTTTCATAATTAATTGTAGGTCTTTGTGAAAAATCTTGTGCAATGTATCTCACAATGTCATTTTTCATTGCGCTTTCGCACAAAAACCCATTTTTATTCTACTGGTCTCACGGCTTTAGGCGTGAGTATAATAAGTCCAAATACTTTACACTTATTAAGTGAATTCAATTCAGCATTGTACGCGTCGGAAAAAGAGGATTCGATTGCAAAATTCTTTTGATTGGATAGAAATTACAACAGATCAGTCTTCCGATTACAAGGGAGGGAGGATGTTGAGTCTTGAATCCTCCCTTTGTTTAAGGCTGGGTTCTTCAAGTGGCGGTGGAGAGTGAATCTTGTTCTCCGTTGACCGGGTGAACGTTGAGATCTTCCGAGGCTCTTCTCTTCGGGTGGTTGACGGAGTAACACAGCTATGTCGACCAAAACTCTCAAAGAGATTGTCGGCAAAGACTAACTTGAGCACAGCAAGCTAGCTGAAGAGTTGGACTCTCTTTCTCTGTCTCTCCTATCTAATCGACCGACCCTTTCTCAATAGCAAACAGGCTATTTATAGAGGCATCAGGGGTGAACGAGCCCCCTAAAAACACTCCACAATGGGGTTAACCTCCCCGCTATGTGGGTGTGACTGGCCCCATAACAGGGCAGTTATAACCGAGGCGCGGGTTTCGACCCTCGCGCCTTGATGCTGAGACGCGGCAGTCGAGCCTCGCGCCTTGATGCTGAGACGTGGCAGTCGAGCCTCGCGCCTTGATGCTGAGACGCGAGTTTGAACCCTCGCGCCTTGGTGTTGAGAACGCGGGTAAAATTCTGCTTTTCAATGGCTTGTCTTTTAGTGATTTTTAGACAGCCTAAAGAACCCCCTCCAAAGTTTTCGACATTCCGCAGTTAAGTGAGACGGATTTCGAAATACTTTGGACTCTAGATGAGCTCACCCTTATGACTGGACTGTCAATGCTCCGGGTTTGATCTTGTCTGGAGTATGGTCTTCGTGAGTGTACTGTGGAACTCTTTGAAGCCACCAAAGTTGATCGTGTTGAGTGTCTAGATGCACAGTCTAAACCTCCTCGATTGCTTTAAGTCTGTCGTGGGTGCACTTTAAGTCAGGAGTGGACGGTCGTCTGCTTGTGCCAGTGTACCGTTGAACCGATTTGCAGAAGTAAGGACTGAACACCAGTTCTTTTGGGACGCAGAGATAGTACTGCTTTTAAAGACGCGACTTTCTTTTGGGATGAAAACACGACTGTTATTCCATAAGGCAGACGCGATTTTTGTCTGAGTTGGAAGGATGTGAACTTCGGAGAGACGCATCTTTTGGAGTAAAGACGCGACTTTCTGGACGCAACTATGGCCGTGCTTAGAGGGTGCGTCCATTGAAGAGGCGCGACTGTTGGGTGCGAATCCGTACTATGCCATGAGTGCACTGCCACGTGTCCTGTGGAGCCGACGGGACACCTTCTTTTTGGCGTGCGAACTTCACGCTGCATTAAATGCACTGTCCACGCGTCAGGCGGTGATTCGGCGTCTGATTGGTAGTGAAAATGCATTTTTATCATAACATTTACCATCACATTTTCATATTTATTCATTTAATTCTGCATAATTATTAATATTTTGTGATTTATTGTGTGCAGGCCTCGAAATAATAAAAAGAAAGAATTAAAGCCTAAAAGAGCCCAAAATCCCATGTTTGAAGCCCAAGTGCAAAAGTGCAAATACCAAATGTCAAAAGTGCAAATACACAAGGGCTAAAGTTGCAAATATTAAAGAAGAGGGAAGGATAGACTTCTATTCAATCCTAAACAGTTGCAGGATGAGGATAAAAGCAAAGAGAGTGCAAAGATAAAAATTCAAAGAATTCGGATTCAGACTGTACATTAGTATTCAGATCATATCTTTTGCTACAGATAAGCAAATCCGATGATTCAAGATGCTCCAGAAAGAAGACTTGAAGACCTACAACTCTTATGTTGATCAAATTTTCCAATTCAGTCTGTAGATAAGATAATTTCGGTGATCAACATGATAACAAGTTGCAGGACAGATTTGAACTTCTATGGATAAGTGCCACAAGTCTGGAGATAAGATTTTTTGGGAGAGTTGTACCGGGACTCTACCTCCTTCTGCACCTATAAATACCCCTGCAGATGCAACACAGAAAACACAGTCCAGAGGCGAGCCAAGGGCCAAAAGCTAGGGTTTTAGGGTTTTTCTTTCTTCTAGGTTAGATTTTGTTTTCTTTTTATTTTCAAGTGAGGGAGATGGCTATGTTGAGGGTGACACTGATGTAAGCTTCTCTTCTCCATTGTATCAAGTAATGAAGGTAATTTTTATTTTTATTGCTTTACTTTTCTTTTGTTTTCTTTTTCTTTTCTACTTTATTTCTATTGATCTTTGATGAGCATGCAAGCGATTACCGAACCACAAGTATAACAAATCTTGGTGGTGCCAACGATATTCCATGGAGATGTTCTCCTCCTCGAGGCGTATCAACTCATACTTGCCCAAGGCTTGATGACCTAATGCGACAGCGGACTGAGATCGATCCTATGCCTTATGCGTTCATGCCTCCGAAATAAGGTAGAAAGTGTTAGGTTTCACATATTTTCTCCAACCAAGGTTAGTTTTCTTTTCTTTTCTTTTATTTTATTTTGTAGATTAAATCACAACTTCTCCATATTCTTTTCTACCACCCATTGTAAATACCACTACTTAATAATAAAAAGATAATTTTTAGAGATAACTTGCTTAACGCTTCCATCGCAGTCCCTCCCTGAGGATCACGACCCGCATAGCCCTGCTACCGCGGATTAGAACTGAGACTTGCACATCTACTCTTAAACTAACATATTATATTTTGTGTGCAGGAAATCTCAGTCAACAAATTGGCGCCGTTGCCGGGGAGGGACGGTAAGTTTATCTCTAAAACAAAATTTTAATTTTTAACTAATTCTTTATTCTTTTCTGTTTGCAGGTTTGGAGAACAGAAACAGAAACAGAGCAGCAGCAAGGACATACAGCAACCCAGTGCCTCTGCCCTCGAAGGCAGAGCACGAGGGCCTGCAAGTTTGCCGCGGAAACGCGGCCAGAGCCGCGGATCCGCGGCAAGTGCAGTGAACTACTAATTCAGTTTTTTGCAGATTGCTGAAATTTGAGATTACTGCTTACTGCTCTATTCTGTTTTGTTCTGTGATATACCTGTAAATTGCTAATAATTCAACAGTAAATCATTGGTTGTTAAAAATAAAAATTGATTAGACGTTTGCATATTAGGCACGTGTCTTTCAATTATTTTATTTACTGTTGAAGAGTGCTGGAGGAGCAAGGTACGTACGCATTGCATGTAGAATAGGATTCATCTCTTGGTTGATTTTCTGCTTTGAGTGATTCTTATCTATTTATCTTGTACACTTGCACTAATTCATCTTAAGGGCATAACCCATTAACAAGATAAGGTGGGGATTTCATCACCCTTCCTTAGCTCAAAAATCATATCCCAAGCACTCACTAACCCAAGCCTAACTAAAAAAAGAGTAGACGTTGGCCCTAGGGACATCTCGGACTCAATTAGGAGATTATCCTAAGGGGGAACGGTGTTGGAAGTTGACTCCTGCCAAATCAGTGTTTAGGAAGGGGATTGAGGGCCGAAAGCCCGAAGTGTGGTGGTTATTTAATTAAGGAACGTCTTTGACGGAAAACCTCCCACCACTCTTGCCCCGACCTGGCTGATTAACTTGTGGTCAAAGTCTACACCCTACCTCCCGTGGACAGTCTAACCAGTTAGGAGTCGTCTAGGTCTAGGTCTACCCTAACTTAGGTTAGAAATTTTTCTTTTTTGTTTGTTTTTTTTCTTTTGTTTGCTTTGTGTGATATGACCTATAACAATAATTTTTTCAATTTTAATGAGGATCCATATTACACACCAACCTCTTATTCGGATATTACCAACCCGACATGTCATAACTTTGACCAACCTAGTGTGCCAGATTGGTCTTATCCGAATCATTACATGCCCCAGTCCCAAAACTATGAACAAGATTGGAATAATCATCACTACTCTTCACAGAGTCAATGGGGATTCAATACCCCTGAGCCATATGGTCAACCACCTGTTCAACCAGTATCTTCATATACATCTTTTCCCACATCACCAAGGTTTCAGTCCTCCATTGATCTATTCGATGGGTTAGAAGAAAAAGTGGATCAGTTGCAAGATAAAATGAATGATCAAATTTCTAGACTTTCAAACATTCTTGAGCATCTTGATAGGAACCAAGAATCATTCTGTTTAGAAGACCTTGATCAAAATTCAATTTCATCACATCAATATGAACCTGCTCAATCCCATCCTTGGACAAATTGGCTAGTTTTAATTTCAATGAGATTGAATTAGATTATGAATGTGAACCCGATCCCCAACTTTGCGATTCAGTTTCCATCTTTGAATCTATGTTGACTCCAGTATCCTTACCCAATTTGGACCAATTTTCTGAGCCAACATTTATTCCCATACTCATAGATCATGAAATTGAATCACCCATTTTTGATGATCATATTGAACTTGACCAATTGTGCAATTTTGAAAGTCCCATGGAAAAATGGCAAGTTCCCATTTTTATGAGATTGAAACTAATGAGATATGTGACCTAGATTCCCAAATCTATGATCAAGTTCAAATTCCCAAATCATTATTGACTCCTGTTTTGTTACCCGACTTAGGTAATATTTTAGAGTCAGTTTTGATTCTCACACCTATCATTCCTGAACTTGAATCACCAACATTGAGTCACATTCCATTGTGGGAAAATGATTGTAGACTTGAGTTTCAATTTCTTGACTTGGACCCACTTCTTGATCCTAGCCCGATTCCTGAACCTTTACTTGATTTGAGTTTCTTTCCTGAGTCGGTATTAGATCCTGAACCTATCATTCTTGAGTCCAAGTCAACCATTTTACCAAGTCACATTCTTTTGTTGGACATAGGTATAGACCATGACTCTGTGATGATTTTTCAGGACTGGTCATGTAAAGGGAGTAAGTTTCACGAGAGGATCTTCCATGATCCTATTCATTCTGGGGACTGTAAATATGTAAATAAAAAGAGGTCAATAAAGGTAGGTCCCGTGAACTACCACATTATCTTGATTGGGCCGCATGTCGTGGACCAATTAGACCACCACCTTAAGGTAACTTCCGCCTTCCCTTGTTCTTTTTCATGCATATATGCATACATTCATACGTTGAGGACAATGCATGAGATAAGTGTGGGGGTGGGCTTTACTAACACACTAACATAGGTAGAAACTAACAAAAAATTTGCTAAAAAAAAAAAAAATCTGAAAAAAAAATTTAAAAAAATAATGTATAAAAAGAAATATTTTGACTTATTTTTTGAAAGAAATCTAAGTTAGTTTTAAGGATTAGGAAAATCATGATTAGGATTTCTAAAAACTTGGTCAAAATAAATAAATTGTTTAATTTTTAGGTATAGGAGAGAAATTGAATAAGTAATTAGTCTTGATTTTTACCTTAATGAAATATGCATACCAAATGCATATCTAGGATTCTAAGACAAAGACCTTGTGCCTCATAAAAAAAAAAAAAAAAGAAAAGAAAGAAAAAAAAAGAAAAAAATCACCAATTAAGCTGATACATGTGCCTCAAGAAGCATAAGTATCATGCCTAAAGGTGAGTAAATAAAATAAAGTCCTTAGTTTTGGGGCCTAGTTCACTCGAATTTGAGTCCGCGGGGTGTTTTCTCACCTGGTGCCCTAAAGCCAACCGGTTTGGGAGTCATCGACTTTAAGTTCGTTACATGGGTGGATTAGAAAGCCTAAAGAAATTAAGGAAAATTACTTATATATGTATTAACACATCTAATAGTCAATTAGTTAGGTATGAGGGCCTCAAGAAGCCTTAATGCTTATACGAAAGAAAATTAGATGCGTTATACATATTAAAAAATATATATATATATATTATATATATATTATATATATATATATATATATATATATATATATATATATATAAAGAGGCATGAGAGTCCAAGTTAAGGAATTCCTAGTAAAAACATAAGGATGCATATGATTTTTGGTAACGAAAAAGACTATATTAGAAATTCAATTTTAATTCTTACCTAAAATGGAAAACAATTAACTTTATAAAGACTAGGTTTAAAGAATGAATAAAAATGAGGATCCTAAAATTATAGACTACTTAGTCTCTTCAAATATAATTCAAATATCTTTCTTTTTATGGATTTTGTGGGTGCAATCCGCTGAAAACCCTCACGAGACAACACTCGTCCTCTAGGGTAACCTAGAGGTTTAACGGCTTGTTGCACGTGCTAAGTGCAACCGTGATTCCTACGAAAGTGAGTTAGGTTAGATTAATTTTTCTTTTCTTTTTCTTTTTCTTTGTTTTACTCGAGGATGAGCAAAAAGATAAGCGTGGGGGTGTGATTGGTAGTGAAAAATGCATTTTTATCATAACATTTACCATCACATTTTCATATTTATTCATTTAATTCTGCATAATTATTAATATTTTGTGATTTATTGTGTGCAGGCCTCGAAATAATAAAAAGAAAGAATTAAAGCCTAAAAAGAGCCCAAAAGCCCATGTTTGAAGCCCAAGTGCAAAAGTGCAAATACCAAATGTCAAAAGTGCAAATACACAAGGGCTAAAGTTGCAAATATTAAAGAAGAGGGAAGGATAGACTTCTATTCAACCCTAAACAGTTGCAGGATGAGGATAAAAGCCAAAGAGAGTGCAAAGATAAAAATTCAAAGAATTCGGATTCAGACTGTACATGTTTTAGTATTCAGATCATATCTTTTGCTACAGATATGCAAATCCGATGATTCAAGATGCTCCAGAAAGAAGACTTGAAGACCTACAACTCTTATGTTGATCAAATTTTCCAATTCAGTCTGTAGATAAGATAATTTCGGTGATCAATATGATAACAAGTTGCAGGACAGATTTGAACTTCTATGGATAAGTGCCACAAGTCTGGAGATAAGATTTTTTGGGAGAGTTGTACCGGGACTCTACCTCCTTCTGCACCTATAAATACCCCTGCAGATGCAACACAGAAAACACAGTCCAGAGGCGAGCCAAGGGCCAAAAGCTAGGGTTTTAGGGTTTTTCTTTCTTCTAGGTTAGATTTTGTTTTCTTTTTATTTTCAAGTGAGGGAGATGGCTATGTTGAGGGTGACACTGATGTAAGCTTCTCTTCTCCATTGTATCAAGTAATGAAGGTAATTTTTATTTTTATTGCTTTACTTTTCTTTTTGTTTTCTTTTTCTTTTCTACTTTATTTCTATTGATCTTTGATGAGCATGCAAGCGATTACCGAACCACAAGTATAACAAATCTTGGTGGTGCCAACGATATTCCATGGAGATGTTCTCCTCCTCGAAGCATATCAACTCATACTTGCCCAAGGCTTGATGACCTAATGCGACAGCGGACTGAGATCGATCCTATGCCTTATGCGTTCATGCCTCCGAAATAAGGTAGAAAGTGTTAGGTTTTCACATATTTTCTCCAACCAAGGTTAGTTTTCTTTTCTTTTCTTTTCTTTTATTTTTGTAGATTAAATCACAACTTCTCCATATTCTTTTCTACCACCCATTGTAAATACCACTACTTAATAATAAAAAGATAATTTTTAGAGATAACTGCTTAACGCTTCCATCGCAGTCCCTCCCTGAGGATCACGACCCGCATAGCCCTGCTACCGCGGATTAGAACTGAGACTTGCACATCTACTCTTAAACTAACATATTATATTTTGTGTGCAGGAAATCTCAGTCAACAGCGTCGAGCCAAGCGCCGCGTATCTTTGCGAATCACCGTGCCTATAAAGGGCAACAGTCATTGAGAGAGTCATTATTAATCTCTCTTTCGTCTTCGCTTGCATCTGTTAGGGTTTTGAGAAAGGAGCTCTCTTTGTTCTCTTCTTCTTCATCTAATATCGGATTCTTGATTAGCAATGGCACCCAAGGCCAAGCAAACTGCCTCATCTTCAAAGGTGGTCGCCACTGAGATTCAAAGGGGCGGTTCCTCTATGCAGGAAGCCCCTATCTCAGGTATAACGCCTATCAGGCTTAATTTTCGCCATTAGAAGGGTTTATAGAGTTCTTGTAACTCTAAAAATCCCCCTTATTTGAAGAAGAACTGCCAACGCGGATTCAAAACCCTGTTTGATTCTTAGATGCGGTCAAGGCGCGGGTTTGATGACCCTGCTGCTTTTATCTGCTTGAATATGTGTTTGTTTGTTGAACACAGAGTCCCAGTAAGCCTTGCGTTTCGGACTCATCACTTAGAATGTTTCTATTGTGAAAGATTCGGACGCAGGCTTGACTCTGGCATTTTGTGACATCAGATGCCGGTTTTCATGAATCTTGTGCCTGAGTCCGAGTACTTAGAGATTTTTCATAAGTCTTTGATTTTCAAAGCGCGAACTCCACGCTGGCCTCATGGTTCTCAGGTCCGGACACGGATTTTGACAATTTCTGCGTCTGAAATCTCTTCTGCATCTGAATTACAGACACTTAATCATTTTCGTTTAGACTTCTGATCAAGTGTCATTTTCTTATGCAGTTATTCTTCCAATCCACTCTCCAAGAAGTGCCACTTCGGGCACGTAGGTGGTGTTGACCGCGATTTAGCCTTCGTACTGCAAAGGACTGCTCCCGTGACTGCTGACAAGTCGAAGGAGCGAAGGGAGAGGCTCTCCAAAGTTGACCCGGCGACTCTCCGGGAGCTCATGACTGACGCGGCATTCACAACGGATTCTCGCGTTTCGATGAAGAAACCTGCCTTCTTCTTCGGAAACAACATTAGCGAGGGTGGCTATACCTTGCATGACAGAGATTATTTCTTCGATGTTTACATCATGCATCGTGGTGCAACCAGCTTCTGATCGTTGCCACAAGGTCCGATCCTACTTTGGCGCCCTTCCAAACATCCTGTACTTGGAATTGTATGCAGCTTTGAGGAGAAGTGCAACCTCTGAGAGAGAGAGAGGGGCTTCTTTGTACTCCTTAACTGTAACACTCAATCTTGTTGTATAAGAGAGCGTTTTGTATCACTTTCATATGCCTAGATATAAATAAAAGTGACACTTTTCTTTTTGTCTCTTCTATTGTCTTGAACTCTCTCGTTTTTTTTAGTCAGACGCATAGAAGTAAAGAATCTTTGGCTTGTCAAAACTTATGATGATAATCTTAACAAGTCAAATTTGTGGAGAAAGATCCTATTTCAGGAACCCCACAATACTGTCAGAGGTGTAATATTAACTTGATAAGAATAGAATGATTTTTGGTGGACCTGCCACTTTATAAAAGAAAGTGACAGGTTGAATTGGTACCCCCAGGGAGATGAGCTTTTATAAAGGTTTAAGCTCAACTGGAGGGTAATGAAAACACTGTTAACGGTGTAATGTTAACCTAACAATGCTTTTTTTTTTAAGTAGACTTGTTGTTCTGTTGGGGAGAATAATAAGTGAGACTAGACTCGCGGGGATCTAGGAAAATCTTTACCGTTAGGGGTGTGATATTAACTTAACGGGTTGAATGAAGTCTTGTCAGAAGTATGATGTTAACTTGACAAGAATGTAAGTCAGAGATGTGATATTAACTTGACTCAGAAGCATTTCAGTTTTCGCCCAGGAAAACTGAAAGTGTCACTGTCATAGGTGTAATGTTTAACTTGACAATGAGGGTAATGCTAGAGGTGTAGTTTTGAACTTGGCATTAGTCATCTCGACTTCAACGAGGAAGTCCGAGGAAAAGTCATGGCCATAAGTGTATTGTTGAACTTGGCGATGACCTGGATGCTAGAGGTGTAGTGTTAAACCTAGCATTGTTTATTTCAGCTTCGATATGGAAGTCTGAAGAAAAGATGACTGTCAGAGGTGTGATGTTAACTTGACAGAAACTCGATGTACTGTTTGTTAACTTAACCGTAATTTGTCAGAGGTGTAGTATTAACTTGACAAATTTAGATTTGCGATATGAGCAATTTTGAAGACTTGTCATTCTATTGATGAGAATTGGCAAGTGGAATTTAAAAATGTCAGAGGTATAGTGTTAACTTGACAAATTTGGATTTGCGATATGAGCAATTTTGAAGACTTGCCATTCTATTGATGAGAATGGCAAGTGAAGTTTGAAGTGCCAGAGGTATAGTGTTAACTTGGTAACGACTGTATTTCGTAGACCTACCATTCTGTGGATGAGAATTGATAAGGGATTTTGGAGGGGAGAGTGGAGTCAAGTCCACTTAGGATTTTTAGCAAACCCTTAGCTATCAACGGATTTGAGGTGCCTTTACCAACTACCGTTTGAGTTGGGCTAGCCATGCTTTTCCCCTCAGCATGATGAGTTGTCGAAGACTTATGTTGGGCTTAGAAGCCAACATTTTCCTCTATCCTTAGCCGTCGAAGGCGTCGGATATTAATGAAGAAACTCTTCTTGTTTTGATCAGAGGTGTACTTTTAACTTGATCGGTGGAGGAGTACTATAAAGGATAGTGAATGAACTTTTACCTGCACACAAAAATATAGATGTTAGATTTAGAAGTAAAGGTGTGCAGTGTTCAATGCTATCCGCTGTAGCAAAGGCTATGCGGGTCGTGATCCTCAGGGAGGGACTAGCGATGGAAGCGTTGTAAGTTATCTCTAAAAATTATTATTTTTTTATTATTTACAGTTAAGTTAGAAAGAAAGAAAGTTATCTCTAAAAATTTTTATTATTTCAATGTTAAGTTAGGAAGAAAGGAGATAGAGAAGAAGAAGTGGTATTTACAATGAAGCGGAAGAAAAGAATTTAGGAAGATGTGGATCTAAACTAAAGAAAGAAAAGAAAGAAAAACTTATAACACGTACAAACCTCTTCAGCCTGCTTACCTTTGATCCATGTGATGATTTACCTTTTCTTGGAAGACTTGCAAGTATGGCGTATAGGATGTTCATCGCCATAAGCCATCAAGGGTTCTTCTTTGGCTAGGCAGTCTCAATGCAATTGGGTCTCATTGTTCACAAGGCATTAGAGAAAAACAAATGAAGAAAACAAGAGTAGAGAAATACAAGAATAAACAAGAGTAGAAGAACATAAAATAATAACAGAACAAAACAAACCTCAAGTGAATTTCATTAACGATGGAAGAAAAGTGGGCTTACACCGATGTCAACTCAGTACAAGCATGGACTCCTTCCTCCATGAAAGCTTCCTCCACTCTCAGTTACAAATTTACAAAAGAAAAACGAAAATAAAATCTAACCTAGAAGAAAGAAGAAAAACCTAAAACCCTAGATTTGGCCCTCTGGCTTTGCCTCTGGACGCTCTCTGTGTTGCACTGCAGGGGGTATTTATAGGTGCAGAAGGAGGTAGAATCCCGGATAAGCTCGTACACGAAAACAGTTCCCTGGTCTCATCCAAATTGCCGCGGAAACGCGGCTTGGGCCGCGTTTTCGCGGCTCAATGTTATCTGTTGGCACGCGCTTTGGCGCGTGGCTTCTTCTGGTTCGTCCACCTGGTCGTTTTCTTCTGGAAGCTGTATCCTGGCTCTTGATCTTGGGATTTCGAGATAACTTAGAAATCAAGTTACCTAGATCTCAAATATCCCAAATCTTTTATCCACGAATTTCCTTATCTTTGCACTCTCTTCTTTGCTTTTATCCTCATCCTGCAAGTGTTTAGGGTGAATAGAAGTCTATCCTTCCCTCTTCTTTGATATTTGCAACTTTGGCCCTTATGTATTTGCAATTTTGACAATTAATACTTGCACTTTTGCACTTGGGCTTGAATATGAGCTTTTGGGCTTCTTTTAGGCTTTATTTATTATTAAAATAAGAACTCAAGGCCTGCACACAATAAATCATAAAATATTAGTAAATGTGCAGAATTATATGAATAAATATGAAAATGTGATGGTAAATGTCATGATAAAAATGCACTTTTCACTACCAATCACACCCCCACACTTATCTTTTTGCTCGTCCTCGAGTAAAAATCAAAGAAAAAGAAAAGAAAAGAAAAATTAATCTAACCTAACTCACTTTCGTAGGAATCACGGTTGCACTTAGCATGTGCAACAAGCCGTTAAACCCCTAGGTTACCCTAGAAGACGAGTGTTGTCTCGTGAGGGTTTTCAGCGGATTACACCCACAAAATCCTTAAAAAGGAAAATATTTGAAATACTTTTGAAAAGACTAAGTAATCTATAAGTTTTTAGGATCCTCATTTTTATTCATTCTTAAACTTAGTCTTTATACAGTAAATTGTTTTCCATTTTAGGTAAGGATCAAAATTAGATTTGTGTATAGTCTTTTTCGTTACCAAAAATCTTATGCAACCTTATGGATTTTTACTAGGAATTCCTTAACTTGGACTCTCATGCCTCTTTATATATATCTATATATATATATTTTTTTTCTTTTTTTTTAATAATAATATGTATAACTCATTTAATTTTCTTTCGTGTAAGCATCAAGGCTTCTTGAGGCCCTCATACCTAACTAATTGACTATTAGATGTGTTAATACATATAATATTTCTTAGTTCTCTTAAGCTTTCTAATTCACCCATGTAGCGAACTTAAAGTCGATGACTCCCAAACTGGTCGGCTTTAGGGCACCAGGTGAGAAAACACCCGCGGACTCAAATTCGAGTGAACTAGGCCCCAAAACTAAGGACTATATTTTATTTACTCACCTTTAGGGATGAATACTTATGCTTCTTGAGGCACATGTATCCAGCTTAATTAGTGATTTTCTTTTTCTTTTTTTTTTATATATGAGGCATAAAGGTCTTCGTCTTAGAATCCTAAATATGCATTAGGTTTGCAAATTTCATTAAGGTAAAAAATCAAGACTAATTAATTATTCAATTTCTCCTCCTATACCTAAAATTTAAACAATTTATTTATTTTGACCAAGTTTTTAGAAATCCTAATCATGATTTTCCTAATTCTTAAGATTAACTTAGATTTCTTTCAAAAGATAAGTCAAAATATTGTCCTTTTTATAAATTTTTTTTTAGTTAGCAAATTTGGTTAGTTTCTAACTATGTTAGTATGTTAGTAAAGCCCACCCCCACACTTATCTCATGCATTGTCCTCAACGTATGAATGTATGCATATATGCATGAAAAAGAACAAGGGAAGGCGGAAGTTACCTTAAGGTGGTGGTCTAATTGGTCCACGACATGCGGCCCAATCAAGATAATGTGGTAGTTCACGGGACCTACCTTTATTGACCTCTTTTTTATTTACATATTTACAGTCCCCAGAATGAATAGGATCATGGAAGATCCTCTCGTGAAACCTACTCCCTTTACATGACCAGTCCTGGAAAATCATCACAGAGTCATGGTCTATACCTATGTCCAACAAAAGAATGTGACTTGATAGAATGGTTGACTTGGACTCAAGAATGATCGGTTCAGGAACTAATACCGACTCAGGAAAGAAACTCAAATCAAGTAAGGGTTCAGGAGTCGGGCTAGGTTCAAGAATTGGGTCCAAGTCAAGAAATTGAAACTCAAGTCCACAATCATTTTTCCACAATTGAATGTGACTCAATGTTGGTGATTCAAGTTCAGGAATGATAGGTGTGGGAATCAAAACTAACTCTAAAATATTACCTAAGTCAGGTAACAAAACAGGAGTCAATAATAATTCGGGAATTTGAACTTGATCATAGATTTGGGAATCTAGGTCACATATCTCATTAGTTTCAATCTCATAAAAATTAGAACTTGCCAATTTATCAAGGGGACTTTCAAAAGTATGAAATTGGTTAAGTTCACTATGATCTTCAAAAATGGGTGATTCATTTCATGATCTATGGGCACAGGAATAAATGTTGGCTCAGAAAGTTGGTCCAAATTGGGTAAGGATACTGGAGTCAACATAGATTCGAAGATGGAAACTGAATCGCAAAGTTGGGGATCAGGTTCACATTCACAATCTAATTCAATCTCATTGAAATTAAAACTAGCCAATTTGTCCAAGGATTGAGATTGGTCCGGTTCATATTGATGTAATGAAATTGAATTTTGATCAAGGTCTTCTAGATAGGATGATTCTTGGTTTCTATCAACTTGCTCAAGAATGTTGGAAAGTCTAGAAATTTGATCATTCATTATATCTTGCAACCGATCCACTTTTTCTTCTATCCCATCGAATAGATCAATGGTGGACTGAAACCTTGGTGATGTGGGAAGAGACGTATATGAAGATAATGGTTGAACAGGTGGTTGACCATATGGCTCAGGGGTATTGAATCCCCACTGACTCTGTGAAGAGTAGCGATGATTATTCCAATCTTGTTCATAGTATTGGGGCTGGGGCATGTAATGATTCGGATAAGACCAATCTGGCACACTAGGTTGGTTAGAGTTATGATATGCCGGGTTGGTAATATCCGAAAAAGAGGTTGGTGTATAATATGGATCCTCATTAAAATTGAAAAAAATTATTGTTATAGGCCATATCACACAAAACAAACAAAAGAAAAAGAAAATAAACAAATAAACAAACAAAAAAGAAAAATTTCTAACCTAAGTTAGGGTAGACCTATGACCTAGACGACTCCTAACTGGTTAGACTGTCTACGGGAGGTAGGGTGCAGATTTTGACCACAAGTTAATCAGCCAGGTCAGGGCAAGAGTGGTGGGAGGTTTTCCGTCAAAGACGTTCCTTAATTAAATAACCACTAATCTTCGGGCTTTCGGCCTTCAATCCCCTTCCTAGACACTGATTTGGCAGGAGTCAACTTCCAGCACTATTCCCCTTAGGATAATCTCCTAATTGAGTCCGAGATGTCCCTAGGGCCAACGTTTACTAATTTTAAGTTAGGCTTGGTTAGTGAGTGCTTGGATATGATTTTTGGGCTAAGGAAGGGTGATGAAATCTCCACCTTATCTTGTTATGGGTTATGCCCTTAAGATATTTTGTTCAAGTATACAAGATATGTAAATAAGATTCAATCAAAGCATGAAAATCAACCAAGAGATGAGTCCTATTCTACATGCAATGCGAACGTACCTTGCTCCAGCACTCTTCAACAGTAAAAATAAAGGAATTGAAAAGACACGTGCCTAATATGCAAACGTCTAATCAATTTTTATCTTTAACAAGTATTTTACTATTGATTAATTAGCAGTAAGCAGGGTTATCACATAACAAAGTTTAACCGAGCAGTAGACAGATATTGTAATTTGCAGCAACCTGCAAAAAGATGGATCAGTAGGGAACTACTCAGGCCGCGGTTTCGCGACAATTGCCGCGTTTTCGCGGCTCTGAAGTAGGCTCTTATGCTCTGCCTTCGAGGGCAGAGGCACAGAGTTGCTATATGTCCACTTCTGCTGTCAGTTTCCCTGTTCTCCAAACTGCAAACAGAAAGAATAAAAGAATTAGTTAAAAAAAAATTTTATTTTTAGAGAAAAACTTACCGTCCCTCCCCGGCAACGGCGCCAAATTTTGATTGAACTTTTACCTGCACAAAAAAATATAGATGTTAAATTTAGAAGTAAAGGTGTGCAGTGTTCAATGCTATCCGCTGTAGCAAAGGCTATGCGGGTCGTGATCCTCAGGGAGGGACTAGCGATGGAAGCGTTTGTAAGTTATCTCTAAAAATTATTTTATTTTTATTATTTACAGTTAAGTTAGAAAGAAAGAAAGTTATCTCTAAAAATTTTTATTATTTCAATGTTAAGTTAGGAAGAAAGGAGATAGAGAAGAAGAAGTGGTATTTACAATGAAGTGGAAGAAAAGAATTTAGGAAGATGTGGATCTAAACTAAAGAAAGAAAAGAAAGAAAAACTTATAACACGTACAAACCTCTTCAGCCTGCTTACCTTTGATCCGTGCGATGATTTACCTTTTCTTGGAAGACTTGCAAGTATGGCGTATAGGATGTTCATCGCCATAAGCCATCAAGGGTTCTTCTTTGGCTAGGCAGTCTCAATGCAATTGGGTCTCATTGTTCACAAGGCATTAGAGAAAAAAAATGAAGAAAACAAGAATAGAGAAATACAAGAATAAACAAGAGTAGAAGAACATAAAATAATAACAGAACAAAAACAAACCTCAAGTGAATTTCATTAACGATGGAAGAAAAGTGGGCTTACACCGCTGTCACCTCAGTACAAGCATGGACTCCTTCCTCCATGAAAGCTTCCTCCACTCTCAGTTACAAAATTTACAAAAGAAAAACGAAAATAAATCTAACCTAGAAGAAAGAAGAAAAACCTAAAACCCTAGATTTGGCCCTCTGGCTCTGCCTCTGGACGCTCTCTGTGTTGCACTGCAGGGGGTATTTATAGGTGCAGAAGGAAGTAGAGTCCCGGATAAGCTCGTACACGAAAATAGTTCCCTGGTCTCATCCAAATTGCCGCGGAAACGCAGCTTGGGCCGCGTTTCCGCGGCTCAATGTTATCTGTTGGCTACGCGCTTTGGTGCGTGGCTTCTTCTGGTCCGTCCACCTGGTCGTTTTCTTCTGGAAGCTGTATCCTGGCTCTTGATCTTAGGATTTCGAGATAACTTAGAAATCAAGTTACCTAGATCTCAAATATCCCAAATCTTTTATCCACGAATTTTCTTATCTTTGCACTCTCTTCTTTGGCTTTTATCCTCATCCTGCAAGTGTTTAGGGTTGAATAGAAGTCTATCCTTCCCTCTTCTTTGATATTTACAACTTTGGCCCTTGTGTATTTGCAATTTTGACAATTAATACTTGCACTTTTGCACTTGGGCTTGAATATGGGCTTTTGGGCTTCTTTTAGGCTTTATTTATTATTAAAATAAGAACTCAAGGCCTGCACACAATAAATCATAAATATTAGTAAATGTGCAGAATTATATGAATAAATATGAAAATGTGTGTAGGCTGTCTAAAAATGACTAACAGACCAGCCATTAAGGAAGCAGAGTCTCAAGCTCTAGACGCGAGGAATCGATGCTCGCGTCTCAGCATTAAGACGCGTTGGCTCTACACACGCGTCTCAACGTTCAGACGCGTCGGCCCGAAGCCCGCGTCTCAGCATCAAGGCGCGTCGGCCCGACGCCCGCGCCTCAGCATCCAGACGTGAAGGCCCGAAGCCCGCGTCTCAGCTTTAAGGCGCGTTTGGCTCGACGCCCGCGTCTCAAACTTCAAGGCGCGTTCGGCCCAACGCCCGCGTCTCAGTTGCAACTGCCCTGATTGCGGGCCAGTCACCGCGCATGTAGCGGGTAGTGGCCCCTCATTCGGGAGCGTTTTCAGGAGGCACCTTCACCCCTGAGACCCCTATAAATAGCCTTGTTTGCTATGAGAAAAAAAAAGTTTTTTTAAGATCGAAGCTTTGGAAAAAAGGTCAAGGCATCATCAAGATCGATCGAATCCAGGCAAGAGGATCATCAAGAGGGAAGCACGACTTCAACAACAGACAGAGGGAGGAGACTCTTCAGCGAGCTTATTGAGTACTAGCCGCTCTTCGCCTACCTCCTCTTTGAGAGTTTTGGTAGACGGAGCTGAGTTACTCTTTCTACCGACCGAAGAGAAGACCCCCGACGGTCCAGGACGGTCATCTGGTCAACGGAGAACAAGATTCACTCTCCATCGCCACACGAAGAACCCAGCCTTAAACAAAGGGAAGATTCAGACATCCTCCCTCCCTTGTAACTGGAAAAGAGGGAAGAGTAGTTCTTTTGGTTGTAATCGTTTCGCTTGAATCAAGGAAATCTTTTACAGCTAAAACCACTTTCTCCGACCACCAAATTTTCCGGCGCGTACAAGAGATGGCGACTCCGCTGGGGACTACCTTCGTTACTGACGAGCGCACCGTGGTGCAAGATGACGTTCTCCGTAAGGGGAAAATGGTCGAATCCCTCGTCGTCGAGTTCGACCAGGCGAAGTATGAAGAGTTCCTCTCTTCTGGCTCCAAGAGCCCAAAGACCCGCGTCTGCCGCAGGGTCTCAAGTGGACAGCCCCCTGAAGCCCAATCTGAGGCTCTGTCGGGTGCTCCTGCTGCCCACTGGCCAAGTTTGGTTCACGCGCCGACGCCTCCCAGAAGGCCCGCGTAACCTCAGACACCTCTACTGCGATCAACCGCGTCGCGCAGAGCACACGCGCCAACGCCTCTCTGAAGGCTCGCGTGGTCCCCGGCACATCTACTGGTGCGATCGACCGTGTCGCACAGAACGCCCGCGTCAGCGTCTCTCAGGAGACCCGCGTGGCAAAACACCCCTGGTTCTACAAACCAGGAAGTTGTTGGCTTCTCTCTTCCTCCACGGCGCAATCGGAATGCCGAGCGTCGACAGAGAAGACGCGCGCGTCAACACTCGGTCGGAACCGTTGGTTTCTGACTGGGGTTGAACGCAGCGTACGATCCGATGCCTTGCCCGCACCTCGTCCAGTGCGAGAGGTCCGTGTTTGGCGACCCAAACGCGAGACTCCCAAGTTGAGCCTTCTGAAGACCAACTTGCCAAACGCCAAAGCGAAGCTTCTGCGTCTTGTCAAACACAGGAAGCACGCGCCCATAGGCGTGGGGCCCAGCAGCCCACTCTCTCCCAAGTCTCTCTGCTCCAACGCAGCAGACAGTAACGCGAAAGTCGCGTCTCATATCAACAGAGACGCCAGACGCGCGTGACGCAGCCGCGACGCAACAGCCGCGTTTCTGAAACCTGTGTCCAGGCTGAACAGCACATGACTGTCTCCCGTCGTCGACGTTGCGAGACCAGTCTCTTTAATCCCCTCCCACAGATTTGAGGGATTATTTGACAAGGAAAAGGAGTGCCAATCAGACCACTTCTCCATGCTGCTGTCAACAGCTCATCCAGATGCTCTCTGGATGCCATTGCGAGTCAGGCGTGCACCAGCCGTCTTTAATTAGACAGCTGACCCTGATTCCCCCGTCAGCCAAGAGAAGACGCTCCCACAGGAGGAGAACCTTCTCAGATGTTGAATACCCAGAGCTTACTGCAAACATGACTAGCAGAAGCAAGGTAAAACAACTAATGGTCAACTCAGAGGAATCTGACTCTGAACCGGGGGGGGTGTATCAACACACTCGCACCCGGACAGGGGCCATTCCCCCAATTGACTATAATGCCTTAGCCCGCGGCATTAGAATGGGTGGTTCTCACTCCGCTATAGTGGAGTCGCAGGCTTCAAACTCTTCCGTCGAGAAGGAGGCTTCCGCCTACATGGCCGACACTCCTGAGGAGACGACCAGGCGGTTAGAACAGACGCAGAAGCACCAGATGGATATAATCGCCTCTCAACAGAGATCCATTGACTCCCTCAAGCATATGCTTGAGAAATTGCTTGAAGAAAAAGCGAGATCTCCTCCTAGACGACCGAAGGGGAAAGGGAGAAAGGGAGGAAGCCCACCCTCCGAATCTTCTGACGAGACACGACGATCTACCTCGGATGTGTCCAAGCCCTCGTCGCAGGCAAGAAGCGACCAAGACCAGGAGAAGACTCATGCTAAGAGGGTGAGTCAATTGGAACGACGCCTCGAGGCCCTTGCCAATCGCAAGGACCTCCAAGAAGCAGGAGTGGTCCGGCCCTATCCGGCTGAGTGGGACTTAGTTCCATACCCTCCTAAGTTCAAGGCTCCAACCTCCAAGCATTCGACGGGAAGGGGTCACCCAACCAGCATATCTACTACTTCAAATCCCAGACCGGGAACGTGATAGATAATGACGCCATCCTGGCGCGACTGTTCATCGGCACCCTGAAAGGGTTGGCTTTTGAGTGGTTTATGAAGCTCCCGGAGGGTTCTATCAAGAACTGGGGGGATCTAGAGAAGCTGTTCTTGACACGCTTCTTCGAAGACGACTCCGAAGTCACAATGCCTACCCTTTTAGCTACAAGACAGCGAAAGGGAGAGTCCGTCAAGTCTTTCGTAGAAAGATTTCGGAACATGGCACTCCGATGTCCAAGCGGCATGACCCAGGCCACCCTGGTGGAAACATGTCGCCATAATCTCCAAACTTCACTCCTTGCTCAAATAGGAGTTGCTGAAAGCCGCACCTGGAAATAATTAGTCCAGCAAGGTGAACAGGCTGAGGAGATTGTCGCCCGCGTCAGAGCGGAAGAAGGCAAGCCCAGGCCAGAGAGGTCGACAAGGCGTGCACCAGACACATCCCTCCAAACCAAGCGGAAGGATAATTTGGCGACGGAGACCAAATCTCCCACCAAACCTCAAACAGGCAGGGCAAGTGGCTCTTCAAGCCAGCCACGCCCCAACAAGCAGTATTCCTTCAAGGAGGAACACGTCGATTCGCTCTTCAAGCTACTCAACAAGAGCAATCGACTGAAGCTCCCTGAAATTAGGCGCCCGGAGGAAGTCGGCAAGACCGACAATCCACCTACTGCTTATACCACAGGATGCTCGGACATCCTACCAAAAGCTGCTACGTCTTTAAGGACATCCTTCAAGCTCTGATTGACGCGGAGGTATTAAAACTCCGACCGGAGCAGAAGAAGATGACGGCCAACATGACGTCGATTCTCCAGTTTGGGACACGACCCCCGACACCCGTGGGGGTGATCTCTGTCCCGAAAGGAGAACTGAGGGTGGTCAACACAGACCCTCATCAGCAGCGGGAGAAAGGCTTGGTACCCATCCCTACACCTCGAGGGGAAATCATGTGGGTCCACCCTGACCTCGTCGACGAGCAACAATGGACGACTGTGACCAACAGGAAGTCCAAAGGCAAAGGGAGGACTTCATTTTGCCATGTGATATGCGCCTCCTCTCGAGAAGCGGACACTGATGTTCCCTCGCTGACTGACTCAGAAGAGGAAACAATAGTCCTGGCCGCAGAGCCCAGCCAACCTACGGCGGGGACCCGTTCAGGACAGGCATACTTGAAGCAGTACGGCGAGACAGCAGCGGCTTCTCCGCAACCAGCCGTAGAACCAGCCAAGCCCTCCACGAAACCACCTGTGGAGAAACAGAAAGAAACCCGGTTTTCTCGGGCTCTTCTAAAAGGTGCAGCAGAAGGATCCTCGACACCTTACCGCTTCGACGTCTTGGCTCAACTAGCCAACATCCCGGCACGCATCACCTTGTATGAACTCCTGAGGCTATCAAAGTCAACCAGAGAGGCTCTACAAGAAGCTTTGGCAAACGCTGAGGTCTTCATGACTCGTGTGCCAAGGGAGGAAGATGTAGAGGATTGCCTCCACGCCTCCCCAAATGCTCCCTGCATCACCTTCACAACAGACGACATGCAGGTTAAAGGGAAGCATGACCGACCCCTATACTTCACAGGGTATATTGGGTCATCCGAGGTGAACCGCATCCAGGTAGACCCAGGGTCTGCGCTAAGCATCATACCTCGCTGGGTTATGCAGTTTCTAGGCATTCCTACCCATCGTCTGAGCCCTACCCAGACGACTATTTACGGGTTCAATGCCAACAGCTCCCGCCCGATGGGGAAGATCAAGCTCAAATGCCAGATCGGGAGCCTCAAGTCGGAAGTGACGTGTTACGTCATTGACGCGGACACTTCCTACAACCTGTTGCTGGGACGACCATGGATTCACCGCAATTCCATCGTTCCCTCTACTCTCCACCAAGTCATGAAATACATTGACGAGAGTGGACAGGTCCGAACGTTGATTGCCGAAAGGCATCCGTTTAAAGGGGTTGAAAATTATTTCACGGACTCCCTCTTATATCAGGATCCGGAGGAGACTAATGAAACCCACAACCAGAGGAGCCAGACTCTGGTAATAAAGCTGACATTGAGCCGGAGAAGGAAGAGTGCCTGTGGGAGTTGGAACCACCTGTAAAGAGCACTAATAAGCTCGATGTTGATACCACCGATGATGCAGGCGGTTGGTATATTAATGAAGATTTAGATTTCGCGTATTTCCCTGCGTGTGAGTCTGATTCAATACCGCCGGATACTAGTACCGACGTAGATGAGGATGTCTGGTCGGCAATGGATGCTTTGACATCATTGCATGTACCAATAAAATCATCCTTCGGGACGTACCAGGATAATGGTGACGCGCAAGAGTCTGTATTCATGGTTCCAGCCAGACGAAAAGGCCAAAAACCAATACTTTTTGGGCGAATCGCGTCTGAACCAATGCCCACGAAGAATCGGAAGGTGAGGATGAATCCCCTCAGTTCGATCATTATGAACCGAGAACGCTCAAGATGATGAAGCGCATGGGGTATGATCTAACCAACAGGCCTGGGTTGAACTTCGGAAAAGGAAGAAGGACACTGCTTCGATCCTTTGTACCGAAAGGGAAAACCCCTGATTACTATCATCAGACGCGCCGGGGGTTGGGCTATATATCAACTCCAGTGCCATCAGCCTCTGATTCGGAGAGACTGTCAAGTCATGACTGCTCATCAGACACGTCGTCGTGGGAATCAGATGTCAGTGTCGGCAACATCTTCAAAGGGCTTTCAGTAAACATGGTTTCGACAAGCCATATGGAGGATGAAGATGAAGAAATGATCCAATCTGATACAGACCCTTGGATCAGACATTTGAATGCTCTTTGGGACATCCGCTTTGAACAGCGTGAGCCACCCACAGAAGACAAGGTTGTTCAAGTCAACCTAGGAGATGAAGCCAATCCTAAACCCATCTTCATAAGTGACGGCCTGTCGCCTCCAGAGAAGAAGGATTTAATATCTCTTGTACGAGAGTATATAGATGTCTTCGCCTGGAATTATGAGGACATGCCTGGACTTGATCCTCAAGTGGCTATGCATCGCCTCAACATCAATCCGGACATGAAGCCTGTTAAACAACAGCAGCGACGGTTCCGTCCAGAGATAATGGAGGCAATTCAATCAGAAGTTAGAAAGCTCATCGATTCCGGCTTCATCCGGGAAGAACAACATCCCGACTGGGTAGCCAACATCGTCCCCGTCGCCAAGAAGAACGGGAAGATCCGGATCTGCATCGACTTCCGTGATCTAAACGAGGCCTGCCCCAAAGACGAATTCCATTGCCAATCACAGATGTCATGATTGACAATACTTGTGGATTCGAGCGAATGTCCTTTATGGACGGGTTCTCAGGATATAATCAAATCAAGATGTATCCCGATGACGAAAAGCACACCTCCTTCAGGACACCTCTAGGGGTATATTGCTACACCGTCATGCCCTTCGGTCTGAAAAATGCGGGGGCAACCTACCAAAGGGCCATGAATGCCATTTTCCATCGGCAGATACGCAAACGGTGGAATGTTATGTCGACAACATCGCGGTGAAAAAGCCGCACTAAAGGTGATCACATAGCAGACCTGAGGGTGGTCTTCGACATCATGCGGGCTCATCAATTGAAGATGAACCCCACCAAGTCCTTCCTGGGGGTAGCCAGTGACAAATTCCTAGGGTTTGTTGTGACTTCCACAGGAATCCATTTGGATCCGGAGAAAGTCCGTGCTATCCAAGAGATGCAACCCCCCAGAAGCCTCAAGGAGCTCAGAGGATTACAAGGACGATTGGCATACATCCGCAGATTCATTTCAAATCTCTCCGGGAGATGCCAACCCTTCGCTAAGCTGATGAAGAAGGGAGTTTCGTTCATTTGGGACGACGCTTGCCAGCAAGCATTTGAGGAGATCAAGCACTACCTCACCCAACCACCAGTCCTGGCGGCTCCGGTATCCGGAAAGCCTTTCCTGGTGTACGTCCGATCAATGGATCATTCTTTGGGAGCTCTACTAGCTCAGAATGATGACCAGGGGCGAGAACAAGCAATCTACTACCTAAGTAGAACGATGATCGGAGCCGAACATCGGTATAACCCGATCGAGAAGGAATGTTTGGCACTGGTGTTCGCCATTCAGAAAATGCGACACTATCTGGTGGGCCAAACCATAAATGTCATATCCAAAGTCAACCCCCTGAGGTTACTTATGACAAAGCCTTCTTCACTAAATGGCCGGCTGGCAAAATGGGCCATATTGCTATCACAATATGAGATGCATTTTCTGCCACAAAAGGCTATTAAGGGACAAGCGGTGGCGGACTTCTTAGCTGAACACCCAGATCCCAGGGCAGCCAAACTCTACGAGGATCTCCCAGATGAGGTCGCCGAAGTCTGCCTAGCTCAGACATCGTTCGAAAGTCAAGTATGGCAACTTTTCTTCGACGGTGCATCAAGGGCAAGCCCGAAGGGACACACAGTAGCGGGGGTAGGAGTGGTACTCGTCTCCCCACAAAATTACGTGATTCCCCGAGCTATCTCGTTAACCGAGCCCTGTTCCAACAATGTGGCGGAATACAACGCTCTTTGATTGGGATGCAATTCGCCGATGAGATTGGCGTTAAAAATCTCGAGGCATACGGTGATTCTAAACTCATCGTCAGCCAAGTTCGCGGAGAGTATGAGGTCAGGCATGAAGATCTAGTACCCTACTACAACGCGACAATCCACATGGCCGAGAGGTTTTCAAACTTCTACATCGACCATGTACCGCGCAAGCAAAATGCGCATGCAGATGCACTTGCATCCCTTGCTGCCTCCTTAGCTCTTCCAGCCGGAGCAATGGAGAAGGTATTCGTCTATAGCCACGACCTATACTGCCCAAAAAGTCCCCTCGGAGACTACCAGAGGTCAACGGGAGATCGTCGCGGTAAGGAAACACTTGAAGTGTCAACCGATCCAGAGCTTAAAGACTGGCGATTCCCCTACATTGATTTTGTCTTGTACGGCATCTTGCCCGAAGACACCAGGGAGGCGGCTGCCATCCGAAGGAAAGCCTCCAAATTCTACTACAATGCGATTTCGCGAACATTGTATCGTAGATCGCATGACGGGATCCTGCTCCGGTG
The DNA here is from genome assembly GCA_038442645.1 of Agave tequilana. Classification (NCBI taxonomy): domain Eukaryota; kingdom Viridiplantae; phylum Streptophyta; class Magnoliopsida; order Asparagales; family Asparagaceae; genus Agave; species Agave tequilana. Next base: position 83,725 of record JAVJIF010008923.1, on the reverse strand, counting down.
CCTCTCATCAAAAGAAGCCAACGAAGTGTTGAAAGAAGCCCACGATGGTACGTGTGGAGCTCATCAACCTGGCCCGAAGCTGGCAAACCGACTCCAAAGATTGGGTTACTACTGGCCCAAGATGGTTGCCGATGCTGTTGCCTATGCCAAAAGATGTCACGCCTGTCAAATACATGGCGATTTCATCCATCAAGCACCAGGATACCTCCACTCTACGACCTCTACCTGGCCGTTCGAAATGTGGGGGATGGACGTGGTTGGTCCTATCAGCCCACCATCATCAAAGGGACATCGGTTCATCCTAGCGATAACCGATTACTTCTCAAAGTGGGCCGAAGCTATCCCTTTGAAAGAGGTGAAATCTTCTAACGTGATCAAGTTCGTGAAACATCACGTTATTTACCGGTTCGGTGTGCCTCGGCGGATTGTCCATGACAATGGACCCCAGTTCATCAGCCAGGCTTTTCAGAGATTCTGCGCCAAGTTCAGAATCCAGAGTGTGTCATCAACGGCATACTATCCGCCCGCTAACGGCCTCGCAGAAGCTTTCAATAAGACTATTGGCAAGCTTCTCAAGAAATTCGTCTCGAAAAGTCAACGAGACTGGGACGATAAGTTGGGCGAATGCTTATGGGCCTATCGCACGACTGTGCGAACCCCAACTAAAGCCACGCCATTTTCCTTGGTGTACGGATGCGAAGCCGTCCTTCCACTGGAAATCCAAATTCCATCTCTTCGCGTCGCCTTGACAGCGGAAATGATAACAGAGGAGAAGCATCGACAGCGACTCCAAGAATTGGAAGCCTTGGACGACAAGCGTCTGCAGGCCCAACAACAAATCGAGCTTTACCAAGCTCGTATCACCAGAGCCTTCAACAAGAAAGTCAAATCCCGAACTTTCAAGAAAGGCGACCTCGTCTTAGCCGTCCGAAGACCCATGGTCATGACGCACAAGACGAAAGGAAAATTCCAACCCAAATGGGAAGGACCGTTTGTAGTAGAGTCAGTCTACTCAAATGGATCGTATCGCCTCATAACCTCAAATGGCGATACACTCATGATGCCAATCAATGGCAAATTCCTGAAGAAATACTATCCCCAGATGGCATTCTTCCACCGATCAAGTTAAAAATACACCTCTGATCGGAAACATCCAACGCCTCCGACGGCTAAAGATAGAGGAAAATGTTGGCTTTTAAGTCCAATATAAGTCTTCGACAACTCATCATGCTGAGGGGAATAGCATGGCTAGCCCAACTCAAACGGTAGTTGGTAAAGGCATGACAAACCCGTTGACAGCTGAGGATTTGCTAAAAATCCTAAGGGACACGTTCCCATTTGATCCGACGCCTCCGACGGCTAAGGATAGAGGAAAATGTTGGCTTTTAAGTCCAACATAAGTCTTCGACAACTCATCATGCTGAGGGGAATAGCATGGCTAGCCCAACTCAAACGGTAGTTGGTAAAGGCATGACAAACCCGTTGACAGCTGAGGATTTGCTAAAAATCCTAAGGGACACGTTCCCATTTGATCCGACGCCTCCGACGGCTAAGGATAGAGGAAAATGTTGGCTTTTAAGTCCAACATAAGTCTTCGACAACTCATCATGCTGAGGGGAATAGCATGGCTAGCCCAACTCAAACGGTAGTTGGTAAGGCATCTCAAATCCGTGATAGCTGAGGGTTTGCTAAAAATCCTAAGTGGACTTGATTCCACTCTTCCCTCCAAAAATCCCTTACCAATTCTCATCCATAGAATGGTAGGACCACAAAATGCAATCATTACTATGTTAACACTATACCTCTGGTAATGAATACTCTTTGTTGAGTATAAACCTTGCTTGTTAACTCTGCATAGAGTAACAAACTCTCAAATTTGCCAAGTTAACACTATACCTCTGGCACTTCAAATTCCACTTGTCAATTCTCATCAATAGAATGACAGGTCCTCAAATTGCTCCTATCGCAAGCAAATTCTTGTCAAGTTAATATCACACCTCTGACAAAACTACTGTTTAAAGTTAACATTACACCTCTAAGCGGTACCTCGAGTGCCTGTCAAGTTAATATCACACCTCTGACAGTCACCTTTCTTCAGACTTCCATATCGAAGCTGAAATGGACGATGCCAAGTTAACACTACACTTCTAGCATCCGAGTCATTGCTAAGTTCAACAATACACCTATGGCTATGACCTTTCCTCGACTTCTTTAAGCCGAGACGACTAATGCCAAGTTCAACATTACACCTCTAGCATTACTATCACTGTTAAGTTAAACATCACACCTATGACAGTGACACCCTCAGTTTTCCCAAATAAAACTGAGATGCTGATGAGTTAGGTTAATATCACACCTCTAACTCACATCCTTGTCAAGTTAACATTACACTTCTGACAAGACTACTTCTAAACCGTTAAGTTAATATCACACCTCTAACGGTAAAAATCTTACTAGATTCCCCACGAGTCTAGTTTCATTTGATATTCTCCCCAACCGAGTATCAAATTCATTTTGGAGGCAGTGTTGGTTAACATTACACCAATAAACAATGCTTCCATCAAAATCCCCAGCTGATCTTAAATCAAGTTAATCCCAAATCCTTGATAAAAGTTCACCTTCTCTGGGGGTACGCGCTCCACTTGTCACTTTCTTTTATAAAGTGGCAGGTCCACCAAAATCATTCTTTTGCTTCTAAAACAAAACATTCAAGACAACAGAAAGAGGCAAAAAGAAAAGTGTCACTTTTATTGATATCCAAGCATATGAAAGTGATACAAAATGCTCTCTTATACAATAAGATTGAGTGTTACAATTAAGGAGTACAAAGAAGTCCCTCTCTCTCTCAGAGGCCGTACTCACTCCTTGAAACCGCATCTGATCCCAGGTGCACAATTGGAACCGATTGCGCCATGGCAATGACGCAAAAGTCGAAAGCGCCCTAGCTGATTAAGCTAAGAGCAATGGTGTTTTTGAGGTCCGGTGGCAACAGAAGGTCCTGCAACCCTTCGTTCAGGCGCGTCTCTTTCCCTAGCAGACCATCCAACGAACATGGGGTCACTCCTGGGGTGAGAGAGGAAGTTTAGGAGTCATCACAAAGGATGCTACCCTCCACTAGGTCCAGCGGCAGCAGAAAGTCCTGCATTCATCACCATCCCTTTCCCCAGCAGGCCACCCAACGGAATATCCTTGATGTCACTTCTGAAGTAGGGAGAGGAAGAGGATCTTTCCGCCACCGTAACCGCCGGACCACCCTCGCCGATACTCAGCCTATCCGTCTCTTGCACCAGATCTGAAGAGACCTTGGCGAGGGTTGGGTCCTCGTCAGAGATATAATTTAATCTCTCACAAACGACGAGGACCATAATTTAATCTCTCACAAACGAACGTGGAGCAAGTTCGCCAGCCGGTATATTCTTTCTGGGGCCCAGCAAACCTGAAAAAGGACAAGCAAGCCTACCTGCAAAGAATAAGCAAGAGAGTCAGAAAATCTGGAACTCAGTACATTTTTATAAAGGAAACTGAGTAACAGAACGCGGCAGCCATTCAAGACTTCAGATGCGGGAATGACCCGCACAGTCAAACAGACGCAAGTCAAACTGCGCCACGCATAGGATTCAAACGCGGCCTCAGTTTGTACCCGCGCCTAATGCACCAGACACAAAGAATTTCAGAACGCCAAAAATTGCCATCTCTCTGTTGGGTGAACAAGAGTTGCAAGATTCAGGTCTGAAACGCGCCAAGGCAGTAAAACGCAATGGGCAAAGCCAGCGTCAAGCGCCTGCATTCAGAGAAGTCAAGTCACTGGCACAAATTCCAGAGGAGGAATGCACCGGGACTTCATTCAGATGATCATGCCGAAGTTCAGGCTATACACATCATCGGGGGACATACCAGCAGAGACCTCTGGCCAGAGTCGGCTCTCTGCACCCAAACGCAGGCGTCCAAGATGATCCAAGAGGGGGTTCTTCTTGAAGAGACCAAACCGAAGCGTGAGAGCTCTGGGTCATCTTCATCCTCGGAATTACCTTCGTCCATGAAGACGGAGTCCCTATCAAGAAACTCTTTTCTGAAGAAGGTGGGACTTCTCAGAGCAATCCAAAGAGAAATAATCCAAGCTTGGATCATAGAAGGGGAGCGCACCCTATTTATAGGCAGGCCCTAATAACTGCCATTAATGGGGCGTTAATTGGAACCGTCACGCACGATTGTCAAAGCCCAGTGGAGGATTGACGCGTGGAACGCCGCTTTGGGAACCATCGCAAGCGCCGGTTTTCAACCGCCCGCATCGGGTTTGCATCTAAGGGCAGTAACTCCTGAGTCCAATGAGGAGTTGACGCGTGGATAACTGCCTTGGGAATCAACGGATGACTCGGAATCCCAATCGACAGTGAAGACCTGACGAGCAAAGATCTCCTAAAATCTTGAGTCAGATCACATTAAACGCAGATGGGAAAGCCGCGTCCCTTCAGCGGACAAGGCTGCATCTCTTGCGTCTGCCCGATCCGCGCAAGACAGATTTGCATTATTCAGAGTTGCGTCTCACCTTGTGATTGACGCTGCGTCTCACCCCAGGGACTGACAGCCGCGTCTTACTTTACGGATCAATGCCGCGTCTCATCTTTTGATTGACGCCGCATCTCATCAAGAAGACCGCGTTCCGATTTGTGATTGACGCCGCGTCTCATCAAAAGGACTTAGTAGAATCTAAGTTCTTATGAAATGATGACCGCGTCTCACTTTATGATTGACGCTGCGTCTCAGTAAAAGGACTTAGTAAAATCTAAGTTCCGGTAGACTGACGACCGCGTCTCACCCTGTGATCGACGCTGCGTCTCGTCAAAAAGGCTTGGTGAAATCTAAGTCCCCATAGATTGATGCCACGTCTCATTCTATGGGATTAATGCCGCGTCTCGCCAAGACCGCGTCTCATTAAAAGAACTTAGTCCTACCTAAGTTCAGTAATCACGACTAGTGATCAAGAGTTGGACTCATCCACAACAGGACAAAGAAATTGGGACAAAAGCTCTAAAGAAAACTTCTATTATATCAAGAAATGATAGAAGTGGATACAAACACTCTTAATAAATAGAGTGTCCCTTTTCTTTACAAAAAAAAAGCAGAAGAAAAGAAGGCTAAATGTCCTGGTTCGCCAAGGAACGGATTTGTTCCCTAAGGCGGTGAATCTCATGCTGGCGCGTCCTCTCAGCCTCCATGATAGCCCGGTCTCGCAGCTCCGCCTCAGATAAGAAATTTCTGGCAGCCAGCTGCATCCGCAGAGATTCCACCCTGGAAGATTGTAGGGATAGACTCTCTTCAGCACGCGCCGTAGCAACCCGTTGCTCCTCAAGCTCCTTTTTGAGGGAAACAAGTTTCTCCTCATTTAGTGCAAGAACAGCTTCCGCCTTGGCGATAATGTCCCGAGTTCTGAGGATGACTTGCTCCGTGCTCTGCACACTGAGCTCAGATTCCCTCGAATCTCCGGCTAATTTTTGAAATTCAGCCTTGGAATATTCAAGGTCACGGACCTCGGCAGCGATCTGTGCCTCCGCCTCCTGTCGCTCCCGTTCCTGATCAGCTAGGAGCCTAGTCAAGGTGGCCTGGGCTTCATCAAAAGAGCCAGCATCTTCCAAAGATTCCAGCTCCCGCAGGTTATCTCCAAGTTGCTCTACCACCCGCAGGCATGCCCTGGCAAGTGAAGGGCCTCCCGCCAATTCGACGCTCACGGCCATATTTTCAAGAAGCCTCTGGGCGAACTGGAAGGTGCTGTGTCCACGGAAGATGAGATCAATACATGATCCCATCGAGGTGAAGAATTGTTGCACCATCTGACGTGCCAGCTCCCCCATGTCTTCACCACCTAAGAAGCTTCCCGACCCTTTTTCTGTCACGGGATGAGGGATATAGGGCGGGTCTTCTCGCACAAGAGCCGTGCCGGCCGTCGATGTAGCAAGAGCAAGACTACCCACTGGCGCTTCCTGGAGCGCTGCCTCTGCAGGAGCTTCCACGACCAAGGAAGGAGTTGTAAGCACAACCTCTTCAGAAACTTCCACCGAGGATTGAGCTGTGTGGCCTTCTGGAAGGGTGCCGATCGTCGGACTCCCCACCTGAGCCCCCTCAGTCAGAGCTGCCTTACTAGGTTCGAGGTCCAGAGGCGTCGAGTCCTGTAGAATGGGAGTCTCCCCAGCTTCAGCAGTAGCCTTCTCCACCGGCGGAGTGAGAGCCTCCTCAGCCTCAATGATTGTTTCCCCTCCTGGCAAAGGGGAAGGCTCCCCAACTTCAACAGCTACCCCCTCCGAGGTTATCTCAGCGGCCGAAGCCTCAATCCCCTTGGGCTGGGTCAACTCTGTTTCCATCGCCTCGACATGCGAGGAAGTTATACCTTCAGCAGGGATTATCGCCAGCGGTAACGCAGTCGATGATTCACCCCCGTATATTTTCTCCTCCGAGATGTGGAAGAATTTGCTCTGATCAGGAAGAGCGGGTTCATCGCCATGGTCGACTTCATCTTCAAAGTCACTTTCTCCCGATGACGAAGAAGACGATAGCGCCACGCGAGGAAGCTCTGCAACAGGAGCCTTACCCCCAATCACCCCAGTGGTAGGACTAGGGTCGACTGCCCGAGGATTGGAAATAAAGACACTAGGAGACCCCGGCTGCTGTACCTCGTCTCTCCCTTCATGAGCAGAAGGAAATTCGGGCTGAGTTGAGATTCCTGGAATCTCGACATCCTCTTCGCCATTATGTCAACCTCCGGTGACTCAGCATCACCAGCAATAAGGGGTCGCTCAACAAGCTCCCCTTCCTCCACGGTCTTGCTGCGTGACCTAGGAGCACGGACCAAGCTTGGAAAATCTTCATCTTCCAGCGGTTCCTCAACTCTAACAGGGACACCTTCAGGAGGAACCTCAACTCCAGCAGAGATAGCTCTGGATTGAGAGACTTCAGCCGTTAAGTCCCTCCGAGCCTTCTTTGGGGCAGGCTCAACTACAGAAGCAGAGCGTCGACGACGCTTCCTCGCCAATTGCTTCGACCTCCTTGCCGGTCGCGGCTCCACTCTCATTGCTGGTGGCTCCGCCCTCGTCGCTTGCGGCTTTGCCCTTGCCGGTCGCGGTGCCGCCCTCACTACTGGGGGCTCCCTCCTCGATCGTTTCTCGACCTCCCTCTGAGCTTTCAGGTACTGGTCGAGGAGTTTAGTACGTTTACTGGATTCAGACCTCTCCTCGAGACTGGCATTGATACTCTCAAGACATGAAGACTCCGGAATAAGATCTGGCGTCTGGCCGGCTTGGGAGTACCAAATACAGAAGCTGAAGCTCATACGGCACTTAGGCGCCTCGTCGGGTAGATGGAACGTTGCTCCCGTCCCTCCAGTCACACTGTAATACCAAGCCCGAGCGCCTTCGAACAGGTTCCCGTCAAAGGCAAGTTGAGCATTGGGATTCCCGACGTAAAGCTGATCATAGCCAAATTGTCGGGCAAAACGACTTGGCATATACGGTTCGATAGTGCAGGAAGTTCCTTGGCGAAACAGCACATATCCTGGTCGTATATTGATCAACCACCAGAAGGCTCCAGCAGGCAATTGCGAGAAGTCATCCCGCCCAGCGACATCCGTGAACAGCTCCCCGGGGGCTGCACCTTGAACCTCTGGAAAACAACGGTTAAGCTGATAGTTCGTGGCACAGGAAAGACGCTTCCTAATGTAATACAGGTAGGTGTCATGCCACTCCGAACGTTCCAGCCACTGCACAAATGGGATATGATCCACGCTCCCACGCGCCGCCGTCATTAAAGATGGGCAATGCATCACGTACCAAGCCATGAGGTACGTGTAAGGCAGCTCAATCCGCGGGTTGGGGTGCCTCACCGTCGGGTTCCCCTCTGAGTCGGTATACGGCTCCCCACGAGAATTAGCAGTCTTTGGGGTTCGCAGAAGCTCTTGGTCAACACCCGCAGCCCGCTTTGAATACCAGCCACCACGGCGGGAAGAAGGGCTATGGGGTGGCCATGAGCCAAGAGTACCGCCGGGTACACCACATCTGCCACAATAACTTCATGTGGTAGCGTGGGCACCACACACCTCTTCAGCCACAACATCAGGAAGCCCGCCAACAGCGCCTGATCAGAGATAGGGGTCCGGGCTTGATGGTGAAAGCTCTCAAAGACCAAGTCAGGGTCGAAGCCGTCCTCGTTCGACTCCGTGGTGTAGAACTTGTCAGAAGCTGCGTCGATCCTGTCTTCAACTTCCCCACCAGAACTAGGAGCTAGTCGGATTACTGGGAGATCTTTATTGCTGACATTATTAAACAGATAATCAGCCCAGGATAGTTGCTTGACGCCTCCTGACCTCCAGGCAGTTGTCTGACCGCAGATGTAGAAATAGCACATCACCTCCCAGTAGGTCTCATACACTTGAGGAGATTCTTTTTCCAAAAGGCGCAGCTCCCTGGTGGTTGGGACAAATTCCTCGTAAGGAATATCCCCTGACGACAACCCGGAGACCTCATACAACTCGTGTAGGGCAAGGCCCATCTCTCCGACCGGAGTAAAGAATGTCCCCGTCCGAGGATTGTAGCGCTCCAGAATCCCAAATAAGTTATGAGAACTCATCGGGACGCCCCACTGCACGGCCCTGACTGCTGGGTACAGCCCCACACGCTTCAGCGGCCCCTCAAGATTGGTAAGGACAAAACCCACCATCCTGCCCCACCAGTAGTTCCCTGGAGAATGGACCCATCCATACGCACGGAAGTCGACAGGATAGTCACCCCCTGCTTCTATGAAGGAATTGAGGAAGGTGGTAGCAAGCTCCGGGATCTCTCCAATTGGGATTTCAGGCTTGGACGACGCAGGGAACAGTCCGACAACTGACCCGTCATGACTATCGTGGCGGTCTACCTTTTGGAGGCCAAAGTCACCAAGGGCGATCTCAGGGATATACTGGGAAATGTCCCATTCCATCTTCCGGGGGACAGACATGTGTTGAAAGTAGGACATCGGGAACATCCTCTCCATGTCTGGAAGAAAGAATCTTCCGCCATTTATCTCACGGAGCCATTTATAGGTCCCCTCAGACACACGACGGCCATCATCATAGATATGATCCCCAAAGAAGAAGGCAGGCTTCTCCAACCTGACGCCGTCATCCGTTTTGAGCGCGGCATCGGTCATAAGTGCCCGAAAGGTTCTCCTGTTAACATTAGAGAGCCTGCGATCCAGTAACTGGTCAGCAGTCACGGGGACACTCATTCTTTGCACAAAGGTCAGACGGTGGTCGGCACCACCCACGCGTCCAAAGTGGTGCATCTTGGCGAGTGAACCTGAAACATGCGGCACTGCAAAAGAAAAAGACACTTGGTCAGATACTTTGCCAAAAATAAGGGAAGACGCTGTGTTCATAATTCAAAACGCAGCCGAGACATTGGACGCAGGAGTTATCATCCGCGTCCAGACCTGCGAACTTGCACCAAAACGCAGAAGAGATACTGGACGCAGGAATTTTTCGAATCCGCGTCCAGACCTGCAAAGCTGCGTTCTGCAAACCAAGACTTATGAAAATTCTAAGTACTTGGACTCAAACGCCAGATTCTACAAAATCGGCGGTTGAAGACACAGAATGCAAGGATCAAATCCGCGTTCTGCAAACCAAGACTTGTGAAATTTCAAAGTGCTTGGACTCAGACGCCAGCGCCTGATGGCACAAAACGCGGCACAGAACGCATGGATCAAATCCGCGTTCTGCAAATCGCGTCCAGAGACCTTCACAATTAGAAATATTCTAAGTGAAGGACCCAGAGTGCAGAGTTCACCAGCGTCGGATCATCAGGCCCGCGCCCCGGTTATCATCTCAAGGACAGCGTCCGAGAATCAAACACGATCTTGTGTTAAAGGTCCTTAGGGTTCTATGAACATGTTTTAATGGCGGAACCCACACCGAAGGTGCATTTTTACCTCGGAAAATACCCTCCTGCGCAGAGGAAGCATCTCTCTCAGCCTCGGCGACGGTCGCCCTTGAGGTCGATGCAGTCGGTTTCGTCTTGGGAGCCATTGAAGATCAAGAAATCCGAGCGAGGAGATGAATAGTTGAACAGAGAAGGAAGTTCTTTTTCTCAGAGAATGCGTCCGTTCGGAGAAGAAGATACATCTCTCCAACTGTTGCCTTTTATAGGCACGGAGATTCGCGAAGATACGCAGCGTTTGGCCCAATAAACGCTGCAGCGAATCGCTGCCTGACGCGTGGAGCCAAATCATTGTTTGAACAGGGAAGATCATGCGTCGCGACCCCGCCACAAGTCAGAAGTTGACACGTGGAGCAGTTCATTTAATGAACCGGGGGATCCGCGCGCCAAAAGGCGAAATCTCGCCGTTTCCCCAGGCCAGCTGGCGGCGTAATCATGACATGGCACAGGCGCACGCCCCAAAGTACGCAGCTCTTCAGTGGACATGCCCCGTCAGCATCATCATAAATGCATCCAGAAAATCGCGTCTGCATTTCAAGAGATGCGTCTCTCCAAAGTCCGCGTCCCCTCAAACAGGCCAAACATCGCGTCTCGCTAAGAAGTCGCGTCTTTAAAGCAGTCTCTGCTTTTTCAAAAAGGAACCTGCGTCCAGTCTCCTGCTTCTGCAAAGTCAGTTCAACAGTACACTGACGCAAACAGACAACCAACCACTCCCGGCCAAAAGCGCACCCGTGACAGACTAAAAGCAATCGGGGAGGTCTAGACTGTGTATCTAGACACTCAACACGATCAACTCTGACGGCTTCAAAGAGTTCAACAGTACACTCACGAAGACCAATTCCAGATAAGATCAAACCCGAAGCATCAACAGTCCAGTCATAAACGCGAACACGGCTAAGATCCAAAGTATTCCGAAATCCGTCCCATTCAACTGCGGAATATCAGAAACTTTGGAGGGGGTTCTGTAGGCTGTCTAAAAATGACTAACAGACCAGCCATTAAGGAAGCAGAGTCTCAAGCTCTAGACGCGAGGAATCGATGCTCGCGTCTCAGCATTAAGACGCGTTGGCTCTACACCCGCGTCTCAACGTTCAGACGCGTCGGCCCGAAGCCCGCGTCTCAGCATCAAGGCGCGTCGGCCCGACGCCCGCGCCTCAGCATCCAGACGTGAAGGCCCGAAGCCCGCGTCTCAGCTTTAAGGCGCGTTTGGCTCGACGCCCGCGTCTCAAACTTCAAGGCGCGTTCGGCCCAACGCCCGCGTCTCAGTTGCAACTGCCCTGATTGCGGGGCCAGTCACCGCGCATGTAGCGGGTAGTGGCCCCTCATTCGGGAGCGTTTTCAGGAGGCACCTTCACCCCCTGAGACCCCTATAAATAGCCTTGTTTGCTATGAGAAAAAAAAAGTTTTTTAAGATCGAAGCTTTGGAAAAAAGGTCAAGGCATCATCAAGATCGATCGAATCCAGGCAAGAGGATCATCAAGAGGGAAGCACGACTTCAACAACAGACAGAGGGAGGAGACTCTTCAGCGAGCTTACTGAGTACTAGCCGCTCTTCGCCTACCTCCTCTTTGAGAGTTTTGTAGACGGAGCTGAGTTACTCTTTCTACCGACCGAAGAGAAGACCCCCGACGGTCCAGGACGGTCATCTGGTCAACGGAGAACAAGATTCACTCTCCATCGCCACACGAAGAACCCAGCCTTAAACAAAGGGAAGATTCAGACATCCTCCCTCCCTTGTAACTGGAAAAGAGGGAAGAGTAGTTCTTTTGGTGTAATCGTTTCGCTTGAATCAAGGAAATCTTTTACAGCTAAAACCACTTTCTCCGACCACCAAATTTTCCGGCGCGTACAATGTGATGGTAAATGTCATGATAAAAATGCACTTTTCACTACCAATCAGATAGTACTTCTTCAAGAATCTGCCATTGATCGGCATCATAAGTGTATCGCCGTTTGAAGTTATGAGCGATATGATCTATTTGAGTAGACTGACTCTACTACAAATGGTCCTTCCCATTTGGGCTGGAATTTTCCTTTTGTCTTGTGCGTCATCACCATGGGTCTTCTGACGGCTAAGACAAGATCGCCTTTCTTGAAAGTTCGCACTTTAACTTTCTCGTTGAAGGCTCTGGTAATTCGAGCTTGGTAAAACTCGATTTGTTGTTGGGCCTGCAGACGCTTATCGTCTAAGGCCTCCAATTCCTTGAGTCGCTGTCGATGCTTCTCCTCATTTGTCATCTCTGCTGTCAAGACGACGCGTAGAGATGGAATTTGGATTTCTAGTGGAAGCACGGCTTCACACCCGTATACCAAAGAGAATGGCGTAGCTTTAGTTGGGGTTCGAACAGTTGTGCGATAAGCCCATAGCATTCACCTAGCCTGTCGTCCCAGTCACGTTGACTTTTCGAGACGAATTTCTTGAGGAGCTTGCCAATGGTCTTGTTGAAAGCTTTTGCGAGGCCATTAGCGGCGGGGTAGTATGCCGTTGAGGACACACTCTGGATTCTGAACTTGGCGCAGAATCTCTGGAAAGCCTGGCTGATGAACTGGGGTCCGTTGTCGTGGACAATTTGCCGAGGTACACCAAAACGGTAAATGACGTGATGTTTCACGAATTTGATCACATCAGATGACTTCACCTCCTTCAAAGGAACGGCCTCAGCCCATTTGGAGAAGTAATCAGTTATTGCCAAAATAAACCGATGTCCTTTTGATGATGGAGGTCTGATAGGGCCAACCACATCCATCCCCCACATTTCAAATGGCCAAGTAGAAGTCGTGGAGTGAAGGTAGCCTGGCGCTTGATGGATGAAATCGCCATGTATTTGGCAGGCGTGACATCTTTTGGCATGAGTGATGGCATCAGCGATCATCTTAGGCCAATAATATCCCAGCCTTTGGAGTCGGTATGCAAGTTTTGGGCCAGGTTGATGAGCTCCACACATACCGTCATGGGCTTCTGTCAATATTTCCTATGCTCTTTTGGTGAAAGGCAGCGGAGCAAGATCCCGTCGTGCGATCGACGATACAATGTTCGTGTAATCGCATTATAGAAGAATTTGGGGGCTTTCCTTCGAATGGCAGCCGCTTCCTTGGTGTCCTCAGGCAAGATGTCATACAGGATATAATCAATGTAGGGGAATCGCCAGTCTCTAGGCTCTGGACCGATTGACAATTCTAGCGCTTCTTTGTTTTGAGAATCTCCTGTTGGCTCCTGATAATCCTCAGGAGCAATTCTCGGGCAATACAGGTCGTGGCTGTGGACAAATATCTTCTCCACTGTTCCAGCCGGGTAGAGCTAAAGAGGCAGCGAGAGACGCCAGTGCGTCTGCATGCGCATTTTGCTTGCGTGGTACACGGTCGATGTAGAAGTTTGTAAACTTTCCAGCCATGTGGACGGTTGCGTTGTAATAGGGTACTAGGTCTTCATGTCTGACTTCGTACTCCCCGCGAACCTGGCTAACGATGAGTTTGGAGTCACCATATGCCTCGAGATTTTTAACGCCAATCTCATCGGCGAGTTGCATCCCAATCAAGAGGGCGTTGTACTCTGCTACATTGTTGGAGCAGGGCTCGGTTAATGAGACAGCTCAAGGAATCACATAGTTCTGTGGGGAGACGAGTACTACCCCTACTCCTGCCACTATATGTTCTTTTGGGCTAGTTCTGGATGCACCGTCAAATAAAAGTTGCCACACTTGTCTTTCGAAGGATGTCTGAGTGAGGCAGACTTCGGCGACTTCATTGGGAGATCCTCGTAGACTTTGGCTGTCCTCAGATCTGGGTGCTCGGCTAGGAAATCCGCCACCGCTTGTCCTTTAATGGCCTTTTGTGGTAAAAAGTGCATCTCATATTGGGATAATAATATGGCCCATTTTGCAGTCAGCCATTTAGCGATGAAGGCTTTGTCATGAGTAACCTCAGGGGTTGACTTTTGATATGACATTTATGGTTTGGCCTACCAGATAGTGTCGCATTTTCTGAATGGCGAACACCAGTGCCAAACATTCCTTCTCAATCGGGGTTGTACCGATGTTCGGCTCCGATCATTGTTCTACTCAGATAGTAGATCGCTTGCTCTCGTCCTTGATCATCATTCTGAGCTAGTAGAGCTCCCAAAGAATGATCCATTGCTCGGACGTATACCAGGAAAGGTTTTCCGGATATTGAAACTGCAAGGACTGGTGGTTATGTGAGGTATTGCTTGATTTCCTCAAAAGCTTGTTGGCAAGCGTCGTCCCAAATAAACGAAACACCCTTTTTCATTAGTTTATCGAAGGGTTGGCATCTTCCAGAGAGATTTGAGATAAATCTGCGGATGTACGCCAATCGTCCTTGCAATCCCCTGAGTTCTTTGAGATTTCTCGGATGTTGCATCTCCTGGATAGCACGAACCTTTTCTGGGTCCACATGAATCCCCGTGGAGGTTACAACAAATCATAGGAATTTGCCACTAGCCACCCCCAGGAAGGACTTGGTGGGGTTCATCTTTAATTGATGAGCCTGCATGATACCAAAGACAGCCTTTAGGTCAGATATGTGATCACCTTTAGCGCGACTTTTTACCGCAATGTCATCAACATGACATTCCACTGTTTTGCGCATTTGCTGATGGAAAATGGCATTCATGGCCCTTTGATATGTTGCCCCTGCATTCTTCAGTCCGAAGGGCATGACGGTGTAGCAGTAGACCCCTAGTGGTGTTCTGAAGGAGGTGTGCTTTTCGTCGTCAGGATACATTTTGATTTGATTATATCATGAGAATCCGTCCATGAAGGACATTCGTTTGAATCCACATGTATTGTCAATCATGACATCTGTGATTGGCAGTGGAAATTCGTCCTTGGGACAGGCCTCGTTCAGATCACGAAAATCGATGCAGATTCGGATCTTTCCGTTCTTCTTGGCAATGGGGACAATGTTGGCTACCCAGTCGGGGTGTTGTTCTTCCTGATGAAGCCAGAATCTATAAGCTTTCTGACTTCTGATTGAATCGCCTCCATTATCTCTGGGCGGAATCGTCGCTGTTGTTGTTTGACAGGCTTTACGTCCGAATTGATGTTGAGGCGGTGCATAGCCACTTGAGGATCAAGTCCGGGCATGTCTTCGTAATTCCAAGCGAAGACGTCTATATACTCTTGTACAAGAGATATTAGATCCCTTTTCTCCGAAGGTGACAGGCCGTCACTTATGAAGATGGGCTTAGGATTAGCCTCATCCCCAGATTGATCTGAACAATCTTGTCTCTGTGGGTGGCTCTCGCTGTTCAAAGCGGGTATCCCAAAGAGTATTTAAATATTTGATCCAAGGATCCGTATCGGATTGGATCATTTCTTCATCTCCGTCTTCCAGGTGGCTTGTTGAAACCATGTTCACTGAAAGTTCTCCGAAGATATTGCCGACACTGACATCTGACTCCCATGATGACGTGCCTGAAGAGTAATCGTGACCTGATGATCCTCGAGAATCAGAGGCTGATGGAGCCGGAGTTGATACATAGCCCAACCCCTGCGAGTCTGATGATAGTAATCGGGTGTTTTTCCTTTCGGCACAAAGGATCGAAGTAGCGTTCTCCTTCCTTTGCCAAAGTTCAACCCGGGTCCGCTTGTTACGTCATACCCCATGCGTTTCATCATTCTGAGTGCTTTTGGTTCGTAGTGATCGAACTGAGGGGATTCCTCCTCGCCTTCTGATTCTTCACGGGGCGTTGGTTCTGACGAGATTCGCCAAAAAGAATGGTTTTTGGCCTTTCCGTCTTGCTGGAACCGTGAATATAGATTCTTGCGCATTACCATTATCTTGGTACGTCTCAAAGGACGATTTCACTGGTACATGCAATGATGTCAAAGCACCCATTGCCGACCAGAGATCATCATCTACTTCGGTACTAGTGTCTGACGGTACCGAATCAGAAGCAAACACAGAAAAATACGCTAAATCTAATTCTTCGTTAATGTACCAACCGCCTGCATCGTCGGTGGTATTATCGACATCGAGCTTATTAGTGCTCGTTTACAGGTGGATCTAGCTCCCACACGCACTCTTCTTCTTCCAGCTCGGTGTCGGCTTCATTGCCAGAAGTCTGGCTCCTCTGGTTGAGGGATTTCATCTGCTTCCACAGAGTCCTGGTACAGGAGGGAATCTGTGAAATAATTCTTGACTCCCTTGAACGGATGCCTTTCGGCAATCAACGTTCGCACCTTTCCACTCCCATCAATGTATTTCATGACCTGGTGGAGGGTAGAGGGAACGATAGAATTGCGATGAATCTAAGGTCGTCCCAGCAGTAGATTGTAGGAAGTGTCAGCGTCGATGACGTAGCATGTTACTTCCGACCTCAGATCTCCGATCTGGCATTTGAGCTTGACCTTCCCCATTGGACGGGTACTATTGGCATTGAACCCATAAATGGTCGTCTGGTAGGGCTCAAACGATGAGTAGGAATCCCCAAATGTTGCATGACCCGGCGAGGCATGATGCTCAATGCAGACCCGGGATCTACCTGAATGCGGTTCACCTCAGATGATCCAATATACCCTGCGAAGTAAAGGGTCGATCATGTTTCCCTTTGACTTGCATATCATCCGCCGTGAAGGTGATGCAGGGAATATTTTGGGAGGCGTGGAGGCAATCCTCTACATCTTCCTCCTTTGGTAGCTGGGTCATGAAGACCTCAGCATTAGCCAGAGCCTCTTGTAGAGCTTCTCTGGTCGATTTTGATAACCTGAGAAGCTCATAAAGCGTAATCCGCGCTGGGATGTGGCTAATTGAGCCAGGACATCAAAGTGGTAAGGTGCTGTGGATCCTTCCGCTATGTCTTTCGAAAGAACTCGAGAAAACCGAAGTTCTTTCTGTTTCTCCACGGGTTGCTTCGTGGAGGTTTTGGCTGGCTCTGCAGCGGGTCTTAGAAGAGTTACCACTGTTTTGCCATACTTTTTCAAATATGGCTGCCCCGAACGGGTTTCTGCCACCAGCTGACTGGGTTCTGGGGCCAGAACTATTGTTTCCTCTTCCGAATCGATTAGCGAGGGAACATCAGTTTCCGCTTCTCGAGAAGAGGCACACACCACATTGCAGGATGAAGCCTTTGCTTTGCTTTTGGACTTCCTGTTGGTTACAGTAGTCCATTGCTGGCCATCAATAAGGTCAGGGTGAACCCACATGACTTCTCCCTGAGGTGTGGAAACGGGTACCAGGCCCTTCTCTTGCTGTTGGTGAGGGCTGTGTTGACCATTCTCAGCTCTCCTCTTGGGATAAGGACTATTCCAGAGGGTGTTGGAGGTTGTCTCCCAAACTGGAGAAACGACGTCATGTTATCCGTTACCTTCTTCTGCTCTGGTTGGAGTTTCAATACCTCCGCGTCAATCAGGGCCTGAAGGATGTCCTTGAAGACATAACAGCTCTTGGTGGGGTGTCCCAACATCCTGTGATACATGCAGTAGCTGGGATTATCGGTTTTACCGACTTCCTCGGGGCTCCTAGCTTCAGGAAGCTTCAGTCGATTGCTCTTGTTAAGTAATTTGAAAAGCGAGTCGACATGTTCATCCTTGAAGGATACTGCTTGTTGGCCCGTGGTTGGCTTGAAGAGCCACTTCCCTTGACCGGTTGAGGTTTGACAGGGGATTTGGTCTCTGCTGCCAAGTTATCCTTCCTTTTTGTTTGGATGGATGTGTCTGGCACACGCCTTGTTGACCTCTCCGGCCTGGGCTTACCTTCTTCCGCTCTGATGCGGGCTACAATCTCCTCAGCCTGTTCACCTTGTTGAACCAATTGCTTCCAGGTGCGGCTTTCAGCAACTCCTATTTGAGCAAGGAGTAAGGTTTGGAGATTGTGGCGACGTGTTTCCACCAGGGTAACCTGGGTCATACCGCTCGGACATCGGAGTGCCATGTTCCGAAATCTTTCCACGAAAGATTTGATGGACTCTCCCTTTCGCTGTTTAGTAGCCAAAAGGGTAGGCATTGTGACTTCCGAGTCATCTTCGAAGAAGCGCGTTAAGAAAAGCTTCTTCAAATCACCCCAGTTCTTGATGGAGCCTTCTGGAAGCTTCATGAACCATTCAAAGGCGAGCCCTTTCACGGTGCCAATGAATAAGCGCTAAGATAGCATCGTTATCTACTACATTCCCTGTTTGGGATTTAAAGTAGTAGATATGTTGGTTGGGTGACCCCTTCCCATCGAATGCTTGGAGGGTTGGAGCCTTGAACTTGGAAGGGTACGGAACCAGGTCCCACTCGGCCGGATAAGGTCGGACCATTCCAGCTTCTTGGAGGCCTTTCCGGTTGGTAAAGGCCTCAAGACGTTGCTCCAACTGATTCATTCTTTTAGAATGAACCTTCCCTGGTCTCGGTCGTTTTTCCTGCGAGGAGGATTTAGACGAACCAGAAGTAGATTGCTCTTTCTTCTTGGAATGTTCGGAAGATGAGCTTTCTCCCTCTTTTCGTTTGCCCTTAGACGTCTTAGAGGAGGCTCTGTTGGTTGACTTCATCTTGTCTTCGAGCAACTGTGCGAGCATCTGCTTGAGGGAGTCGATAGATTCTTACTGAGCACGAATCATCTCGAGTTGTTCCTTCTGGACCTGGGCTTGCAGCTCCAAGCGCTTAGCGGTCTCCTCAGAAGTGCTCGTCATGTATGTGAAGGCCTCTTTCTCTATAGAAGAGTTTGAAGCCTGCGACTCTGTAATGGCAGAGTGCGAGTCATTAATCTCAATGCCCGGGCTAGGGCATTGTAGTTGATCGGGGAATGACCCCGGTCCGGGTGCGAGTGTGTCGGTACACTCCTTCCGGTTCAGAGTCAGACTCGTCGGAGCTGACTACAGGCTGTTTTCCCTGCTCTTGCTCGTCATATTTGCAGTGAGCTGTGGATACTCAGTGTCAGAGAAGATCCTCCGCCTGTGAGAGCGTCTCCTTTTGGCTGATGGGGGAATCAGGGTCAGCTGTCTAACCAAAGACTGCTGGTTCATGCCTGAATCACAACGGCACTCAGAGAGCATAGAGATGAGCCGTTGGCAGCAACATGATGAAGTGATTTGATTAGCACTTCTTTTCTTCGTCAAGTAATCCCTTAGATCCATGGGAAGAGGATAGAAGCGATTAGCCTCGCAACTTCGAGGGCGAGAGGCATCCTTACGCTGTACAGCTTGGACGCAGGATTCAGAGACGCGGTTCTCGCGTCGCAGCTTTAGGACGCGTGTCAGACGTCCCTGCTGAGAATAGACGCAGCTGTCGCGTTGCGGCTTGGTGCGTCGGAGCAGAGACGCTTGAGAGAGAGCGGGCTGCTAGGCCCTACGCCTAGAGGCGCGTGCTTCTTGTACTTGATGAGGCGCGCACGCTTCTTCTTGGCGTCTGATGAGTGGAGCTCTAGAGGAGCTAACTTGGGAAGTCTCGCATCATTTTTAATTTACAAATGGTGTAGAATTTCTAAAAACGGCTTTCACATCATTTCTTAAAATCATATTTTCTATCTAAATACTTTTTTTGAGAATTTTCTAAATTTATCAAAATTCCCCTAGATTTGGTGTCGGCCAGTTTCACTGGTTGATTCCAGAAATTTTAGTTTACTATTGGAATTAAATTTCTGAATTCTGCTTTCATATTACTTCTTAAAATTATATTTTCTCCTTTTAGATTTTTTCTGAGATTTTTCAGAATTTATCAAAATCCGGCCAACCCGGTGTAGACCGATATTGACGGTTGACTTTAGGATTTTTATTTTAAAAATGGGATTGAATTTCTAAAATCGATTTCACTAAAATCTTTAAATAATATTTATTATTTTGAGAATTTTTGAGAAGCTTTCTGAAATACTTTATTTTTGGACTTTTCCGGAGTTTTCGGTGTTTTCCCAGATACCGGAATTTTATCCAGATATTTTACTTTTCTCTTTTCCATTTTTCCTCTCTCCTCGCTAGACGCGAGTTTCACCAACCTGGATTTCGCATTTGATGCAGAGATCCTCTCCATACTGCATTTAATGCTATGCCCTGCAACTTGTCACCATGACTTTTTGTCTTTTTCACCAAACACAACTTTCGCATTTTTCCTGGACGCAGCTTTATTTCCGCGTCTGGCTTTCTTTTGCCTAGACGCGGATCCCACCTATATGAGACGCAACTCTTTTGAATGAAACGCAAGTTTCATTAATAGGATGGGAAAGGCAACATTATAATATTCATTTTCATTCCTTTATATAAAGCCCACTTTCTTTCTCTCTCTTTCATTATTTCTTCTTCTCCTCCTTTGTTTCCAGCAAGCATGCAGCCAACAGAGAACGAATGGCAGCCATGGTGCTTCCCTTGGCCGGCCATCTTCTCCTCTTCCCCCTCCATTTCTACCACCAACACCACCACCTCTTTCTCCTCCATCTCCTCCTCCATTCCAACAACAACAACCACAACAACATCACCTCCACCATTGTAGGCTGTCTAAAAATCATTAAAAGACAAGCCATTGAAAAAAGGCAGAGTTTCAGGTTATAGATGCAGGACTAATGATGGTCATCCGCATCTCAGCCTCGAGGCGCGTGGGCTCAACACCCGCGTCTCAGCCTCGAGGCGCGTGGGCTCAACACCCGCGTCTCAGCCTCGAGGCGCGGGCTCAACACCCGCGTCTCAGCATCAAGGCGCGTGGGCTCAACACCCGCGTCTCAAGGCCCACGTATCGGTTATACCCGCCCTGGTTATGGGGCCAGTCACCGCCCACATAGCGGGAAAGTTAGCCCCTCATTGTGGAGCACTTTTAGGGGGCACGTTCACCCCTGAAACCTCTATAAATAGCCCGCCGCTATAGGAATGGGGGACACGACACAAAAAACAAGAGATAGACAACAAGGCAGACAGAGAGAGAAGCAAGAGAGAGCTCAACTCTTCAGCAAGCTTGCTGCGTACAAGTTGCTCTTTGCCTACCTTCTCTTTGAGAGTTTTGGTAGACAGAGCTGTGCTACTCCTTCTACCAGCCGAAGAGAAGATCCCCGAAGGTCTAGACGGTCACCCGGTCAACGGAGAACAAGATTCACTCTCCATCGCCACTTGAAGAACCCAGCCTTAAACAAAGGGAGGATTCAAGACTCAACATCCTCCCTCCCTTGTAACCGGAATACGAGTCCATTGTAATTTTTCAATTTGACTCAAGGAAATCTTACTTCGACCCCGTACCTTCTCCGTGTGTGTACAACCATCTTCTTCTTCCTCTTCTTTTTCCACCAAATAACCTATTTCCACCACCACCTTCTCCACCATCTCCACCACCACATACTCTACCTTGGCCACCAACGACCATGCCATCTTCCTCTCCTCGTCGTGCTCTTTCTGACGAGCTATTGGTTCGCTCTCCGAAACTCCTTTTGCAAAACTCCAAATTTTTCAAATGAACTATACTTGCACCCCACTTGATGGTTTGGATTTGGAACTTTGGCCGCCTTCTCCGGCCAACTCCGGCCAACTCCGGCCGCCGCCGTTGACCGCCGGTCATCGCCGGCCATCATCCCCTCTTCCCTCCTTCTTTCTTTCCTTTCCTTTCTTTCTTCTTTTCTTTTTTCTTTTCCTTTCCTTTTCTTTCCTTCACTGTTTTTCTCCCAAAACTTGGGGAGACCAAAAACTTGCGTCTCCCCTTTTCTCCCAAAAACTTGCGTCCCTCCTCTCACCCTCATCCTTGCGTCTTTCTCACTTTCTCATCTCCTTGTCTCTCTCTTTCTCACTGTTAATTGATATACGTGGAGCACAACCCCGCGTCTAAGTAAATCTTTAACGCAGCCTTCGCGTTCTTGCATCGACGCAACGCGGAGCCATGCCCGCGTCTGTGTCCTTCTCGTGACAACACGATGCGGAGCTCATGCCCGCGTCTGTGTTCTTCTCGTGTTAACGCGATGCGGAACCCACGTCCGCGTCCGCGTTCTTCTCATGTTATAACTTGAACGCGGGTCTCGAACCTCGCGTTTGGGGCATCTACGCGACGCGACTCCCGCGTCTGCGACCCCGCGTCTCACTCTCAAACTCGCGTCCCCTGTACATACTCTCTCTCTCTCTCTCCATGTACTCTCTTTTCATGGACTTCTCTCTCTAGCTCTCACTTTCTCTCTCCTCTCTCTCTCTCTCTTTCTCTCTCTTGATTTCCTCCTCTCTCTATCACTTTATCTCTAACGCGTTGACGCGTTGATTTTCTAGATTCCGGAGATCGGGATTTCACTGTATTTTCTAAAGACTTAGGCGAGTGTCCTCGCCTCCATTTGATTTCCCCTCTTATCGGATCGACTTTTATTTGCATTATGTATCACTTGACAAATGATGTATTATCACCTGACATGACTTACTACTTAGCGCTTGTTCCTCATTATAATATGATTTACCACCTGCTTCTTGACACGTTGATACTTGACCTATGGCTATCACATTCACGGAAATCCCACCGTGCTATCCTGTGTTACATACTGTGACTTGAATCATGTGCTTATTATCCTGTATTATATATACAGTGACCCAAATCTATAGTATTCATGTACTCCTGAATTCCTGATCCTTTATTCCTGTGAATTGCTAATTGCATATTAAATTATTTAAAGACAACTTGCGCCCGGTTTGGGGGGAAACTGATGGGCCCTGATTAATCATGTTTATGGTGGTCTTATCGAGTCACGCTTGGCCACATACTTGAGGGATCACCTGGCGGCCACCAGGGATTCCGTGGGGTGTGCTGGCACCCCTACTCCTGTTTATTCCTACCAGGTATGCACACGCCCTAGGCCTATTTCTATGGGATCTGCGATACTCTATTCCTGTTCGGGCGTAAATAAGTCCCGGTACCTAGCGGTACGTTCCGGCTCAGCACCGGATACTCCTGGACCGTTGTCCCGGGCATGTACGGGGCCCATCCGAAACATGATTCATCGAACTTTATCAGTTTTCAAATAACTTGCTCTATAAGTTGTGAGTGAAAGTATGTGGAATGGGACGCATACTGAAGCCTACAACTTAGACGGCCCCAATTATAATAAGATGCTAATATACAATTCGTTGTGCTGTTTTGTAACTCGGGTTGTATGCGCTTGGATTACGGTAACATGGGATAAAGGTATATAGATGAGGGTTTCCTTATTTGGATTATTCCTTCGAGGTACTAATCTCATGGAGTCGTGACCTAAACTTGTACAATCGGAATTGCTCGTAATCGATTTTTATTCAGTTTTATCGGGTTTATGTTAGTTTAGGAGATAACTAATGTTGCCCTATCTACTTTACTTCTCGTCTTGTTACCTTCCTTTATCTTATCATACCATGAGTATTTCCCTGTTTGATATCACTTGTCATATATCTATTTTATTCGTCTCCTTGTTACCTGCTCTTATCATCTTATATCATACATGTTCCCAGCTTGATATCAATTGATGTATATCTACTTGCTCCTGCATGCTTGTGCCTACGACACGGTTTTCATGTTTATGATCCAGATTTATCGATACACATGTGCTTATACATACTCGTCATCTGGCTTTCGCATCACCACTCGCCGGGGAGTTCTGACTCCTCTGGATCCTCATGTCCAGGTTTTGGAGCTTTGAGCGTGTGATTTTTCTCAGTTACTGATCAGAGTGGCGCAGCGGTAGCGTGGATCTCCAGCAGACCGTTCTGAACCCCATCCTTCCAGGCCCCCCTGTACGACTCTAGAGTTCTTCTGTTATGACTCTGAGCCATCTTTTGTACTGTCCATACTTGTACATCTACTTGTATTCTCGCATTTGCGCCATATTGGTGATGTAATATTCTTGTAATATTTTTCACTTCCTGTGATAACTTTGTAATTGTACTTATGTGTTGGAATGTATAATGCACCACGTGCTTCCGTACTCTGATTCTTGCCTGTACTGATGCTTAGCGTATATACGTGAGGGTATTTCTGACCTGCGTATATATGTTGCAGTAACGTCTCCGTACCCGCCGGATCGGGGCGTTACAGATTGGAATTAATGTCGCAACATGTAAAATTGCATAACTCCATATAGAAATAGAAAACTTTGTTCTCATTATTAATGGTCTACCAATAAGCTGAAGGCGCTTAATCAGTAATTCAGTCAAACCATTTTGTGTATGTACATGGGAAACATGATGCTCAATAGTTATCCCAGTTGACGTACAATAATCATTAGAGGCTTGAGATGTAAACTCACCAGCCTTATTAAGTTTAACTTCCTTGATTGTATAATCAAAAAATTGTGCTCGTAGTCTAATTATTTGATAAAGAAATCTCACAAGTGTCACATTGCAAATTGATAATAGACAAACATATGATCACTTACTAGAGCCATCTATCAATACCATAAAGTATCGAAATGGTCTGCATAGTGGTTGAATAAGCCCACATATATCACCTTGAATACGCTCAAGAAATAGCTGATTCAGTTTTTATTTTAGCTAGTGATGGTCTGATAATTAATTTCTCAAGAGAACAAGCCTCGCATGAAATTTAACTGATTTGAAGGATCTTCTAGCCCTCTAACGCATGTCCATGTAAATTCTCAATAATTTTTCGCATCATTATTGAAGCAGGATGACCTAAACAGTCAGGCCACAGAGTTAATATCTGTGTATCTTCTTTAATTACCATGTGTGACTCAATCGCATTTATATAAATGTAATGCGATCCTCAGGAAAGCTTTGATAGTTTTTCAATGTACTTCTTTCATGACATATAAGTAGTAGGATATATACACTTCAGATTTTCTTCAGTTGCAGACTGAGTATCATATCCATGAAGATATATGTCATTAAAATTCAACAAACTTCTTTTGAATTTTGGTGAAAACAAAGCATTTTTTATAAAAAACTTTATTCCACTTGACAATATGAAGCTGGCTTTACTAGTTCCTTCAATCAAGTCTACATGACCTGATATTGTACTGTTAATTGACTTTGTTGGTTTTAAATCGGAGGAGCACCTCTATATTTTAGAATAGTATTCATTGTACCACTATCTGGTATGTAAATATCACCGGTATTGAATTTGACTCCATCATTAGTATAATCCATATCAAATTTCATGCAAAAATAAATCATTAGTGAGAATAAATTTTTTAAATATATTATTATAAATGAAATATTACATTCGAAGATAATTTAACAAAACATAAATATCAAAATGATAGTAATATATTCGTATATCTAGTTATTACCAGTATCCATAAAATCATAAAGAGTTAAAGGATCAGCAAAATCATCAGTAAAATCTAAAGCATCAAGATGAGTTGAATCATTCACATGATTATGATGTTCAATGAAATTCATTATATTTTTTTCCTTTCAAGGATGTCTTGTAAAGCTTATAAAGGTGCTCTGGTGATCGACAGACTCGACAACAGCGCCCTTTTGGAACTGCATTTTTAACAGGAATCTTCAGGATTTTAGAGAGAACTTTCACGAATATTTTTTCTTTTATCATGTCTTTTCACATGATGCTTCGTGTGAATCGCATTGTTTGTGAAGGGTTGTAATAACCATTTTGACTTGTGAAGTGTCATAATAACCACTTCGACCGTGTCTACGACCACGACCATGATTATATCCACGTCCATAATTTCTAGAAAATGCAGCATTTGCTTCTGGAAATGTTGTTGAACCAGTAGGACGAAACTAATAATTTTTTTTATCAAGAGTTCATTATTCTTCTCCGTCACAAGAAGAGATGAAATTAATTCAGAATATTCTTAAAATCACGCGATCGATATTGTTGTTGCAATGTTATATTGGATGCATGAAATGTGGAGTAAGTTTCCTTCAATATTTCTTCATCTGTGATATCCATCCTATAGAATTTCAATTGAGATTTTATTCTGAACATTGCAAAGTTATAATCGCCAACTTTCTTGATGTCTTGAAAACGCAAAGTGTTCCATTCACACGTGTGGTTGGAAGCACAAGTTTCTTTTGATTATCAAATCTTTCTTTGAGATTTTTTCATAAGACACTTGGATCGCTTACTGTGAGATATTCACATTAACATTTTAAATATTCATCAACATGTTTACGTATAAAGATCGTCACTTTTGCCTTATCTTGCGACGACGTAGAGTTCATCTCTTTTATTGTGTCAGTGCGACTCATTGACTCGAGATGCATTTATATATCTATAACTCAAGACATATAATTTATTTCCGTGATATCAAGTGGAAGAACTCAAACTTTACAAAATTTGACATGGTGATAAGTATAACAAAATTCACAAATAATTAGAATCACAATATTTATTTCACAACAAAATAGTAAAATTACATCTCAATCATAATAGCGGTAAACAAAAGAGAAAAAATAAACATTAAACGTAAAAAAATCAGTTAAAAATTACATGGAGACATATCTCTAATAAAAAAGATAATAATATTGATGATGATGACAATAATAATAAACTTCAAAAATAAACGAAGCATTTGCAAAAAATTTTGACTGAAAAGCTCATGAAGATGATGAAGAAATCTGATAATAAAGAGAAATCGAGAAGTGAGTTATGTGGTTTAAAATTCATCAATTTATAGAGTAATCTAGTCATTTATAACCGTTATATAGCCGTTGGAGAATAGAGAAAAGCATTTTAAATTTAATACAATTAAATGTTATAATGAAGATGATGGTAAAATAAATGCATTGTACCACATATATTTATGAGCTATAATATAGGCACACCACTCTACATGGTAGATGTTTTGCAGATATAATTAATGAAACAATAAATATTGAAATAAATACTGGCATACCAAGTTACTCGGTAAACCTTTTTGTGGGTGTTTATACATATATAAAATAGCAGAATAATAAAATATATAATATAAGTAGCTTGAGGTTTATTCCACTCAATCATTAATTGAGAGGTTAGTAAAGATAATAATAAGAAATATTATTAGTTTGTCATAATCACGTTACTTTATTATAAATAAGTGACATGGCCTCCTTTCATATATATCAGTGATGTTATATAAATATAATGAGTATAATAATCTAACTTTTCCTAATTACATCACATTGGTATAAATAGGTGACAGAGCTTCTTTTCATATAAGTAGTAATGTTATATGATTATTATGAGTAGACTAACTTGTCATATTTATCTTGAGATAGTAGATGTAGAGTCTAAGAGTTGTAATGGGACTTTTCTTTGAGCTAATGGAAGTAAAAGCTTGTGACAAGACTTTTAACTTGAGCCAATGGAGGTAGAGGATTGTGATAAAACTTTTTTCATGAACTGATTGAGGTAGGGCTCGTGACAGAATTAGAGCGCTCGTGTTAATAACGTATTGTAAAACCCGAGAAGCTATATGTAATATCCCTAACTAATAATACTGTATTTTTATTTTTCTATGTATTTAGTTTGCTTTATTGATTATCCTATTACAATTATTAATTAACTTAATTTATGACTTCTTTTTTTTGTGATTATTATTATATTAGATATACAAATTATTTTAAAATATTAAATGTTAATTTGATCTTATTTACCATTAGTATTATTACTATTATTAATTATTAACATTCTTAGTTACTAATTACTATTTTTTTATTACTACCATTACTATTATAATTATATTAGTAATTGTTGCTAATATTATTTCATTGTAATTATGTTTTTTATTATTTTTTTAATTACTATTATTATTGTTCTTACTGTTATTAATTATTATTGTTATTAATATTATTATGATTATTATTATTTATTGTTATTGTTATCAGTGTTATTATTATTGTTGTTGTTATTAATTATTATTAATTATCATTATTAGTGTTATTATTATTGTTGTTGTTATTAATAATTATTATTATTGATACATTGGTGTTGTTATCATTATTAAGGTTATAGTTAATTATTATTAATACTATTATTATTGTTGTGATTTTATTACTATTATTGTTATTTTTTCTTTTCCTTGATTCATACCCATCTCCCAATACCCATGATCCTATACCCATTAGCATCGATTCATAACCAAAACCCATACTCGTTAACATAATCTTAGCCTAACCTATTTACCTAAAACCCAATACCCAAAGCCCATTAAACTCCTATACATATCATCTTCTAACCTAAACCATAATTAATCCCTAATCTGTCCCCTAGCTCCTCCACGCAGCCGACTTCCTCCTTGCCTATCTCCTCCACACCCTAAGGCAGCCCCTATGGCCGAGAGCACCCTCAGTCTCCGCCCAGAACACGTTACTATAGCGGGAGGCTACCGCGTGTCTGATCTCCTTGGCCGGCTCCAACACCTCCCTCAGCACCCGAGCCTCCACCACCACACTCCTCTCAGCCGAGACCACCTCCTCCCGGCCATCTTACCATGGCCGCCACCACAAGGTCCCTACCTTCTCCCCTCGCTGCTATGGCCACATGCCCCTCCTCAACCTCCATCAAACCCCAGAGCCATGCCCACGCCAACCCCTCTCCTATTCGCCGATGAGTCTCTGCAACAACCCCCCAGGGCTCTCTCCTCATCCCTCTTGACCGAGACCTTGCGTAGCACCTCTAGGCTACGCACAGCCCAACAACCCAAGCATATGCACCTTCTCCCATGGCCGAATCCACTTGCCGCCAACCGCCAGAGCCGTCCAACACCTCAGCCGGAACCCGATCTCCGCCCTCCGTTGCCGGTGAACCTGTTCTCCTCTCTGCAAGATCAGCCGGAGCTCGCCATACACGTCTTCCTCCCTCTTGCGTGAGCCTCAAACTCTTTCAGGTTATTGTCTGCCTCTCTCTTTCATTTGCTATAATTATTTGTGTGTGTTGTGTATGTGCATAATGTATGCGTGTTGTATTATAAATGACGTGTGTGTATTTGGTGCGTGCGTGTGACTTTTTGTGCATGACTATGTGTATGTGTTTGTGCGTATAGGAATGTGTATGCATGTATGTATGTATATATAATGTGTATGTGTGTGCGCTCGTATATATGTATGTATGTGGGTGCACACACGCGTGTGTCCGCGCATGCACATGTGGTGTACATGTGTGAGTGTGTTATGTGCGTGTTAATGCTCCTCCCTCTCTGTGTATGGTTGCATGTTACAGCGATTACAGACTCGTTCTTGCGATTCGAACTCAGTAACAGGAGATTTAGATTTGTGCCTGTTATGGACGCGATACACTGACAATTCGAAAACTGTCACACGAGATGATTTGAAGATCCATACCGGTTCATGCAGTGCAGACTAGATGGCGATTCGGACCTAAAATCACGCCATTTCGTGTGAGTGTTTACTTTGTGATGTTCGAACTTATTATTGATCGTGAGTGCTTACTTTTATTATGTTGTTCATTTATCGTTGTTAAGTGAGTGTTGCTTTGGTGTTGTTATTTGTTTACTAATATTAGTGCGCGTATTATTTATTAGTTTATTTAATTGATACGCTTATGTTATCATTTCATGTGAGAATGTAGTCGTTTCCGGTATTATTTTACTATTTATATAATTTCGTTTGCGGATATTTGGTATTGGACATAGGATGTAAATAGCATGAGAGTCCGTGGTGATGTGAAACTTGTATAATATTATCTACTGATTGATGAGTCGATGAGAGATAGATTGTCAGGTATTGTTTTCTTATATGCTTAGTGGTACTTAAAGTTACTTGGTAGTTCTTGATGTTATCTTATTGATATTGAGCATCAGATGTATATGGACTTTATATTTTGATATTGAGATATTAGACACATCATTTCATATGTAGATGATTACCGTTTTTGAATTCGGATCTAGTTATGATGTACATTAATCTGTCTATGGGATTGATCTTGAAATGATTGTTTCATGATCGTGATTAAAAATGTATATTTTATGTGGAGTATTTATCAGACTGATATTCATTATTTGGTGATAATTTAGATGAGAATTCAGTTGGATATTGATGGCGTATTACATATGATGTTACTTTATTAAGAGACGAGACTTCTCATGCTTGGATTGGAATTGACTTATTTAGACTCAGAGTTGATGGATATGAGATTTGTATTCTTTCATTAGACTTGATTAGAGTTCAGATGAGACCGATGACTTTTAGATTAATGATCGTGAGTATTTTTCTGATTCACCCTTGGTTCTATTATTTGAGTATGGATGAGTTTGTTGATGAGAATCAGGAGTGGATATTTCATATCACATGTTATTTGAGGATGTTTCACTATTCAGTTATGATTTCGATATTTGTTGATTTAAATTGATCTCGAGGATATTCAATGGTTCACTTCGTGATTGGTTCCTAGTTATTGCAGTCATTCAGTTATAGAGACATAGTTATTGTAAGAGTGATTTCATTGACATCGGTAATTATACATTTTCATAATTTTATAACAGTTATCAGATGATTACTATTAGTATCAGTGATTAGTGCACCGTCATGATTAGCGACTTTATATCTCTAGTATTCAGATGTCAGTTATTAGTTGCTGGTTATTCAGTTGTCAGATATTAGTTTTCAGTTATCAGTTACTATTGACATAATCAGCTGTTAGAGATATCCGGTCACTATTTCATCTTAATAATAACTTATATAATTGTTTATTAATAAAAAAACATCATAACCCGGGAGACAAGGGTAATTGCCGATAATGTATGCCGTGTATTTTGAAAGGACTAGTTATGGTGTATCAAGTTTAGATTGCATCATGAGAAACCAAAGCAGCACTGGCTACCTAGTCATTTAGTTATTCAATTCCCACACCAGTTATTCTTTTGCGTGGAGTTGTGGTCTTCAGTTATCGCAGCCTTACAGTCCGTCCTGATTCAATGCTAGGAATGTTAGATCGCAGTACCGGGCATACACTGTACTCTTCCAAAACACATGCATTACATTGGCACACAATTACAATAAAAATACCTTGTTTGATATATGGGAAAAGACTGTGGTATGAGACACAACTAAGTACTACATTAGTTAGGTTAATAATAACCAACCAGATTAGAAACATATCTAGGTTACACACTTGAGTATCAGTTATTTGTTTTACAAAGGTATCAATTATCTTTTATTTACAGATTTATTCGTGGAATTATTCAGTTATCTTTTATTTACAGTTTTAGAATACTATTATTGTATACACAATGTTTATATGTACGGGCACTTTTTCTTTTTTTTTTTACACACTCATTGGGTTGCTTTATGACGGCCCTGAATTTGTTAGTTCAGATATTGGATGTTTTATTTCATTTATCAGGTGTTGATAAGCTCGTACGCTTTGTGAGGAGCCTGGAGTCACCCTCGGATCGATCATCTATCTTCCCGCTTTCTTTTATTCCGTTGATTCTTTATTCTCCATGTACCAGTCTTAGTTATCATTCAATTATATTTGTATGCTCACTGTCATCATGTGTGGACATCTATATGTGTTATCGTAGTGGTCATGATTCATCATAGTAATTTTTTTGTAGCTTGTTCGGATTACTTAAGGCTTAACGTGTATACGTGAGGTATTTTTCTTACGTATATGTGTCGTCGACTCTTGTCGCGTTTCCACTTTAGCGTATTTTGGGAAGCGGGGTGTGACACTATACACTGAGTCAGAGAATTCTAAATAGATAGCATAATAGGAATTTTTATTGATTTTTCTAAAATGTACATTGAAATGAATCAAAAAAGATTTATTTATAAAAAAATTTTGAGTTACTATACAGTTAATAGTAATCCTATTTATCCAACCGAGTGAAGTGAAGTTTCTCACATAACTTCTTCTTATATTTTGTCTGTCCATCTGTCCTTCAATAAAAAAAAAGCTATAGGGAATTAAGAAGCCCTCTCTCTCCCCCTGCCCCCTACTCCCCTCTTTTCTCTCCCTCTCTCATCTTCTCAGTCCCTCTTTTTTCTTTTTATCTTCCCTCTCCTCTATTTAGTCGCTTGATTCCATCGCAATAGGTGCTCTAGTTACAGGTGGCTGGTGGTTGGAGGATAGAGGATGATGGATCGTTATATTTACAACATTATTAAAGAGTATAAGTCAAGTATTTTTTCAGCTCCGTCGGCGACACGAAACAACGAAGAAGAGAAAAAGGCCACGGAACAACAACGAAAAGGGGCCCTTTCTTACCAGCAGACTCAAAAACCCTCTCTCTTATTCTCTCTCGATTTTGGATCCAAAAGAAGAAGAAGATGCGATCGTTCAAGGAAGAATTCACCTTCGGTTCGCCTCCCTTTTCCATCATTTTTTTCCCCTTCTAATTTCATCCAAAAAAAGGGTTTTTGTTGGATTTTAATCTGTTTGCAGAGGAGAGATTTGAGGAGTCGAGAGATATCGTGGCGAAATATCCCGATCGAGTGCCTGTGAGTAACCGATTCCCCTCAGGTTCTACATTTAATTATTCAGCTTTACGGAATCAAGTCATGTTTCAGCATTATTTTTATCTCAAAAAATTGTATTTTTCCATGAATATGAAATAGCCGGAACTAATTATCACTTTCTGTCTTTCTAAAGGTTATTGCGGAAAGGTTTTCAACGAGTGATCTTCCTGAGATGGAGAAGAAAAAGTGAGTCACATCTTTGCATCAACTGAGACTATCTTCTAGATAAACTTTTCCCCGCTTTAATGCTCTTTCTTAATTTTCGGATTGGGAAAAATAATCATATTTTGATTATTTATAGTGGTGAATTGTTTGGTGATTTCTACTATATTCATTCTGGAAACTCATATAATTATCTCTAGCTTGTATCTTATTTTGTATATATATTTGGAAGACAATAAAGTCCATTTCGATATATTTACTTTTGATTCAGACCAAGAAATGGGGAGAAAAAAATGGATTAAAACTATAACCTCTAAAGTATTTAACTTGTACTTATTAATTCCCATTTTACCTATTTGGAAGAGCATTGATGAATTGTTTCAAAGATGACACCTTATACTTGGACATTTTTCTAAGACATGGTTAAGAAGTAACAATTGGAGGATTACCTATCAATTAGAACATAACTTTTTGGCAAACTTCACTGAGCTGATCCATGTGCCCGATCCGGTGTAATTCTCTTTTGGTTCATGTAGCCTACCCCAAATACTTGGGACAAATGGCTTAGTTGTTGTTGTTGTTCACTGATGTGATCTCAAAATCCATTAAAGTTAGTAATTTTTTTATCCTTATGGAATACTTGGGATAAACTGCAAACTTCAGAGCCTGTACAGGTCTAATACATAATTAAAACATTCCAACAACAACAACTAAGCCATTTGTCCCAAGTATTTGGGGTAGGCTACATGAACCAAAAGAGAATTACGCCGGATAGGGCACATGGATCAGCTTTCTCCACTCATCCTATTGAGCAATATGCCTTCGACTTTGAAGGCATATTGCTCAATAGGAATGAGTGGAGAAAGCTGATCCATGTGCCCTATCCGGCGTAATTCTCTTTTGGTTCATGTAGCCTACCCCAAATACTTGGGACAAATGGCTTAGTTGTTGTTGTTGGAATGTTTTAATTATGTATTAGACCTGTACAGGCTCTGAAGTTTGCAGTAGCATTTATGCATGTGAGTACCATTTTTGCTACAGTTAAAGAGAACTATACTTCTAAAAAGTTTCCTAGTCCTTATTCTGACTTTGGTGAAAAGGTTCTGAAATAAATTAGATAATTACAGAAGATGCATGCTCCCATGACATGGAACCTACTTTCCCCGAGTTGTCCAGTGAACCTCAAGCTTTCTCCGTAAGCATTCAAATAAGATCCTGCAATGTCCTGCCAAGACCCTGTGAAGCTTGAGTGAGAGCTGACATGCCTCAAAAAAGGTCTGTAAGGCTCGAGCAGTGTGCATCCGATAGACACATTCAGTTTCACAGTTCTTTCACTGGGTTTAAGAAGCGAAAATAGAAGAGAAAACTTTTGTTAGGATTTTTCATTTCACTTTTGTTTCTTTACTTTTTTTTTCTTATCTTCTATTGCAAGCAACAATGGAGAATGGTTATCCTTTTCATTTTCCCCTCCCCCTCACATTCTTTTAAACCAAACACTGCATATTCCTGAAACAACCCCTCTCATTGAACAGAAGTTGGTCCATATTGTGCTTGTCAGACCTGATTTGACTTGGACACCCAGAGGGCCCCGATTCTAATGTTGTAATTGAACCTATTTAGACCAACCTTGATATCACTTCTTGTTATTATTATTTTCTTAGTTTTTATTTCCTAAGAGACGACCTCACAACCTCTTTTACGATATAGAGAACTGATACCCAATCTTGGCATAGGAAACCTCCTTGAAGTTTAATCTTAAGTTCACTTGATATTCAGCTTAATGCCAGGGTTATACAATCATGTGCATTTTCATCTGCCTTGGATCCATATTCGTGTCTGTTTTGAGCCAGTCCTCATAAAGGTGAGGATGATAGTTCTGATACTCAAACAGCAAATGCGGCAGCTGGATTTGTGTTTCTCATGTCGTTGGCAACATGGTAAGTGAAAATTTTAAATAGAGCTGCAACATGTGGAAATAAACTGCAGCAATTGACTTTTGCAGAATTAGGATAGGTTCCAACTCATCTCATTAAATACTTTTATTTCTTGAACTTCCCCTTAATTATTCTCTTAACCATAAATACTATGCCCATCAGCATAACAACTTACCTAATTGGTACAAATGTTTGTATGAAGCAAACCAAAGTTGCAAAACAATGGAATTAGAGTTCATTTCCTGCAACAAATGCTACATACAGCAAATGCGACAGGGAACAAATGCTGCATTTTCATTGCAGCAAACCGAACTGACTGCTACTCTTTGCTTGCTTTCTGAGTCTAGAGTAAAATTTCACTGATCTTTTCCCGCTCTTCAGCCCCAGACAGCTATCCTGACTCAAACAGTTACCACTTACCAATCATTAGTGTATCAATGCCATATCTTGGAATGATTCCTCAACTTCTGAAGAATTAAGAGACAAGCACCAAATCTGTTGGATTTCACTGCCGTTAAGATGCTGTTGACAAATCTTCCACAGATGCATAGTCTTCCTTTAAGTTAACCAAACTTATTTTGAACGCAGTACACTTTGGTATCTTGTTGATGTAATACGTGAGGATCGCAATCACCTTCAACTAAGGGCGTGTTTGATTGGAAGTGGGCGGAAGTAAGAAATCGGGAAGTATAATTGTTCACTTTCCTATCTATCCAAACACTAGAAAAGGAAAATGAGAAAACCCCTTGTCCTTTTCTCTTTTCCCTTTTACACAATCACTTCCTCACTGTCAGGGTGCTACAGTTAATTTTGTGATCATGTAAATCTCATTTGTAATAAGTTGTAGCTCAAAATAGTTAATTTTGTGATCATGTAAATCTCACTTGCATTCTAATTACAATCTAATTTTATTTTTTCTTAATTAATTTTTATTTAATATTATTTTGCGGTCAACTTTTCACTTTCACTTTCACATAACCATCTAAACACCGGAAAAGACATAACATTTTTCAAACCACACTCCCAACAACATCCAAATACTGAAAAACTCACTAACAAATTCCCAAGTTCCAATGAGAACTATTACTACTTCCTCACTTTCTCACTTCCACCCTTAATCAAACAGCCCCTAAAAGAAATTGAGAATTAGGGTTTTAAAAGAGAAATGGAAAAGAAAAATTAGGGTTTAAGAAAAGAAATAGGAAATGAGAATAAATTTAGGCTTCGCACCCCTTGTACCACAGGCTTCACACCCCTTACGCCACAGGCTTCACACCCAAAGCTCAAAAGCATGCTCAAGAATTTTTAACTGAAATTTTTTTAATTTAATCATTGTTTATCAATAAAAGAAGTCTGATGCCTATTTATAGGTTTTTACAAAAGAGCACTTGTAGGGGATTACCGATGTGTTATTAAACACCCACATAAAAGAAACATAACTAGGTAAAAATGAAGTAGAACTGAAAAATGACTAAGTGAAAAGATGGCAGTACGTGATGTTCTCATCATTTCCCCAGGGTGGGAGGAAATCGACCTTATCGAGTGAGGACACCCCTCATAAAACATCTCAATCAGGCCATGGTGGCGGCCGTGACAGCGACACTAACGCATCACATCGAAGCCAAGGTGGTGGAGGTGGAACAGACTCCCGTGACGGATTGGTCGCAGTCACTGGTAGCTCGAGCAAGAGATGTGCATCATAGCAAGAAAACTCAGCTCCACTAAAAACTAATCCACATACCAAGGCGCCAATCTCATTTGAACCTGCCTCTTGTAGAAATATTTGCAACAGTTCATACACATCAGGCGATTTCAAGATTAATGAGACCCTCATGGCTGCCAATGATAATATTAGTTCCATAGTAGGCTCTGCTGGCAGATCTATAAGGGTCCCAATAGGCAGCTTTACAATTTGTGTGGGCTGTGAGGAAATCTCTTCCTGCAGTGACACCAACTTAGCAAGTTCTGGTTCTGGTTCTAAATCTTCAACAATCTCTACTGCCTTACTTTCTAGCATCACCATGTCAGCGAGGATTTTCTTACATCAACGACCAGATCGCTGAATTGTGGCCCCTCGAGGTGTAAAGCATATCGAGTACGAAGAAACTCTTGTAAGATGAGCCAATCTCGACAGTCGATATGACTGTCTTTTCACCACCAATAAACTTCTCCAGCCCGCTTCAATTGTGCACATTAACATTTCTGCTCAGGTGTCAAGGAGAAATAACTGAAAAAATTTGTAAGATGATTTTTTCACTTTTCATACTCATCCAAATCATTAGAACCCTGAAAATACGAGAGAGCTGCATACATGTCCCTTTCAATCTCCTCATCACGATCAATATGTATGTATTTATCACAAAAGTAAAACTCCATGAAATAAATTCAGTGCATAAAGATCAGAAGTTACTCAAGAATCTCAGTGGCTCGAACTGGACTCAAATCGGGCTGAAAATGTGGCCTGAAATACTGATTTTCTGCTGTATGGACAATATCGGTACCAAATACGGACTCGTGGAGGTCGGATCTTCTACTCAAGTGCTATCAAATCTTTTTAGTGGCTCCGAGGCTCAGTCACGAACCCAACACTTCGAACAAAGCTCGAAACGGACTCTGAACGGGCGAGAAAGAGGCTCTGGACTAAAACTGTGTTGTTGTTGTTGAGCTGGCTCGTTGAGTCAACTCGGCCTGAGTTACCCGGTCTCAGTTGCTTGGTTAGTTCAACTCAGTGAAAACTGAGTCAAGGGTCCGGGTCGAGTCGCGAGCGGATCGGGTCGGGTTCAGTTGGATCTGACCCAATATGATCTAATCAAATAAATTCGATCAGATCAGATCTCAATTAGACCAGAGGGTCTCTAGTGGGCGAAGCGGCGGACTTCGGCAGTGGTTGGTGCTGGTAGAACTGAACTCCGGCGGAGATGGCGGCGGCGAGGAGGCCTCTAGAGGAGATCGAAGGGAGGAGGAGATACAGTCGGAGATGATCGAGGGCGGAGGAAGGTCATCGTGGTGGCAGTGCTTTGTGGACGGTGGCGACTTAAGCGCGGCAAACTCGGCGGTGTCGATGGCTTCATATGTCGTCGGAGGGAAAGGCGATGATGAGGCCTGACTGACTTTGGCGACGCTGCTGTCACGGTGGCCCTGATCAGATTTGATCAGATTTGATCAATTCCGGTGATGGCGAGGAGCACGACGTGGTGTCGAGGCCTCGACGATGTCGCGACGAGGCAGTGGTAGTGATGTTGGTGGGGTAGCTGATGACAGTGGTGCTGATGACATAAGTGAAGTTGTGGCGACGTGATGGGAGGTCTATAGGTGGTGGATTCTACTGATGATGGTGACTGTGGTGTTGGATGATCGAAGAGGAGATCTGGAGATGGTGAAGTTGTTGTCGATTGGAGGTGGAGATGGGTGAAGTCATCGATCGGAGGTGGGGATGATGGAGATGGTGGTGGATGGCTATGGTGGTGGTTGGGGATAGTGATGGTGATATTGGGATCAGATGATCGGTGGCAGAGATGATCGGTGGGGGAGATGATCGGTGGGAGCGAGGGAAGGTGGCGGTGGGAGAATCATGTGTTGGAAAGGCAGGCGGCAGTGATGATGATGATTGGGGTGGTGGATTTGGCTGGCTGATATGGCGGCGGCGGCGGTGGCGGTGGACGGTAATGGAGAGGCTGCCGGTGGGGGGCTAGAGTTAGGATTTTGAGGGGGGATAAGGGAAGAAGAAGAACAATTGTAATTTTTTTATTTTTGGAGGAAGATGAATAGTAGATTGCGGGAATTTTTGGGAGGTTTTGAGTTGATTTTTGTGAAATTTTGCTACAATATTTTTTTTTTGAATGGATCTGATTTTGGATTTGTTCTAAACTACAGTTTCAGATTTAGAACTAGGGTTTCTGGGGAAAAGAAAATTTGAAAGTGATTAGAATCAGAAGCTCTGATACCAAACTGATGTACTACAGGAGGATCACAACCACCTTCAACTAAAAGAAATTGAAAACTAGGGTTTTAAAAGAGAAATGGAAAAGAAAAATTAGGGTTTAAGAAAAGAAATAGAAAATGAGGATAAATTTGGGCTTCACACCCCTTGCACCGCAGGCTGCACACCCCTTTCGCCACGGGT
The DNA here is from genome assembly GCA_038442645.1 of Agave tequilana. Classification (NCBI taxonomy): domain Eukaryota; kingdom Viridiplantae; phylum Streptophyta; class Magnoliopsida; order Asparagales; family Asparagaceae; genus Agave; species Agave tequilana. The sequence continues at coordinate 45,247 of JAVJIF010008923.1, read as the reverse complement.
TTTACACTCAAAATTCAAGAGCACACTTAAGAATTTTTATTGGAAAAATTTTCATTTAATCATTGTCTACCAACAAAATAAGTCTGATGCCTATTTATAGGTTTTTACAAAATAGCACTTCTAGGGGATAACCAATGTTGTACTAAACATCTACATATAAGAAATATAATCGGGCAAAAATGAACTACAATTGAAAAATGACTAAGTGAAAATAAGGCATCACATGATTTCCTCATCACTTGTTGTATCTTCTTTGTCCTCTCTTTTTTCTATTCCATTTTTTCCGATCTCCTGTTCCAATTATTACTGAAGCTGTTTGTGGAGGCCTGTTGTTACAATAAAGAGATAATTTTGGTTTTGGTTAAGATGATAGTAGAGCTCAGAAATACTTATTTCTTCAAAGATGATACATGTAGGAAGGCGTGATTATGATTTAGCAGAAATTTTCATGCTTGTGAAAACACTTCTCTTAGTGGTCCCTGGATTCCTGTGCCATGGCTTGACGAATTTCTGAAGAACCCATCTCTTTTGATCAAATATGTTGCATTCAAGGTTTCAAATATCAGATATTCATACCTGATGTGTTTTTTTTATATGAGATAGTGGATATGAGACATTGTATCAGCGATATGAGATCAACTTTGAGCGTTCATTATTAGGCATTCTAAACACACACACACACACACACACACACACACACACACTCTGACACACTGTTAAGTTTAAGCATAATTACACTGTCATAACATGCATGAATGGTATCAAAGAAGTTTAATGTTTGCATAATGCAATAAATAAATCATCAAATAAAAAATAATCCAGATAAAATCTCAATATCATGATAAGTTGTATTTACAATTATTGAATTAGGTGAATGAAAAAAGAAACATTAGGTTTGAGTGTGGATTGCTTCAATTATGCTACTGTTTGTTTTTTATTGGGACTGCATCATCTCGATTAGGGTCCTTCATCTTCTTCCCATCAATCAGAGTCTTCTTCGGTTTCGATTTCATTTCTTCCTCAGTGATTCGTTGCTTGCCTGTTTCACATTCTCACCGTCTCTGGATCAGGGCACAGAGAATAAATAAGGGGAAGCTGCGGATTTGGGAGGACTGTCAAGGGGGAGTCGATTGGCAAAGTGAAATTTGGATTTAAACCCAATAGGATCTGATATGATCCATATCCATGTAGAATCTGATATTGTTTCAGCTGATATTCGCCAAGGATATATCGACCCGATATATCAATCTATATACAAAATATCAGCTGATATGAGTTCAAAATGATACAACCTTTTTGTCTTGTTTTGTTTTGTTTTTTGTTTTTTTTTTGGCCATATCATAACGGCAGATCCTTGAAAATGTTATGTCGGCATTGTGCCGGCTGATATTTAATGCAGTGTTCGTGTTCCTACATATATTTATCTTCTTAATGCCACAATTATGTTTCTTCTGTCATGATAACCGATATAGGGGCTAAAGTAAAGAGTTGCAGACCACCAAGTGAACCCTGTACTGCAATTATTGATAACAAGAGTTTGTTCAATTGCAATCTATTTATGTGGTACTATCCTATTGCAGATATTTGGTTCCCCGGGACATGTCTGTTGGGCAGTTCATCCACATCTTGAGCAGCAGGTTGCATCTTGCTCCTGGGAAAGCACTGTTTGTGTTTGTTAAGAACACTTTACCTCAAACAGGTACCCGACCCATTGACGTATCTTTATTTTGTGGACCTATGTGAATCTTTGATGATGGTAGCCATATGACTGCTCTCTCACATATCTTTTGCAGCAAATCTCATGGATTCGATATATGAGTCGTACAAAGATGAAGATGGGTTTCTGTACATGTGCTACAGCAGCGAGAAGACATTTGGATGATCCTAATGAGTGGTGTTCAGTTGCCACGTCAAGATAAATGTATATGTGCAATTCCTGTATGATGACCCCTTTGGCGACATTGAACAACTAGAACGTATATGTTTGTATATATGACTTTGTGTTTGTATATATGACTTTTCTCTTATTTGTCTACAAAACGTTCAAGTATGCATCGACAAAAACTCAAGATTGTGTACTGAACAAGTGCTTGTGTTAGTCGAGAATTTAAGCTTTAATATAGTCTGACTTTTGCCTGAGTTATTAGGAGTTATTTGTGTATTGAACTGTGCGACTTTGCAATCCATGACCATCCAAGTTTTCTGAACTTACAGGGGAGATGTTACCTCTCTTAAAACTTTTTATATTCATCAAGAATCTTTATTGGACAAATTCCTTCCTACTATGCTTTGGTAACATGACTCTTATTTGCAATCTTTGCCTACCTGGTGCTCGATCCAAATTCAAATGTCAGTTGTGCAGCTTTAGTGAGCTTTGTTTTGTGGATTAGAGTAGCACGGGCACTTCTATTATCGGGTTGTGTCGTATTCGAAATGTGTTCGACACGCAACACATACCGTGTGTATTGTTAAGAATTTGTCGCATGTCCACGTGTCGTGTCCATTTCAACGCTGCAGTGTCTGTGCAACATGGCCTCATAGTTATTGTACTTATCGTTATTGCATTCCTCTCAGGTCATGGCGGTTACTGCAGCGGCGCCTTGAGAATGTGGCCGAAGGCCACAAGTAGTAGCAATACCATCGCCATAACCTCCGAGTATAGCCTTGCCATTGTCTTTCTTTTCCCTGTAAGTACGTATCCGATGCCTATCTTATGCATGGCCAACTGCATTAGAACGCTAGAGTTAGAATGATCGTTACTCTTGATTTCAAGTAGAGCTTACTCCCAAAGATATTCTCTTAGAGATTGTTGAACAGAATCTTTAACTGATGAAAAAAAATCTGCTGCTGTTCTGTTGCTTATAACAAATTACGGGTATAAACTAAACTGAAGATAAGAATGAAATCAAATTCAAACCAAAAAAATCCTTGTTCTTCCATCTCCCTCTCCTTATATAAACCCCTTACATTACATGCTATTGAATACTGCACTGGACTCTATTCCTCCCCAAAATGGTTTCTCTTCCCCTCTCCCTCCTTCTCTGCTTTGCCCTCGTCGTGTCGGCTTCCGGCCGCCACCTCTCTCAGTCCAAATCCCCTCCAGCCTACGGCCCGATCAAGACCAACGGCAAGTTCTATACCAAGGTCTGTGATCCGTCCCGGTTCGCAGACCTCGGCCTCGACATGGCCCAGTTCCAGTATTGCAACAACTCGCTGCCTTACGGAACACGCGTCCGCAACCTCATCGGGCAGATGTCGCTGGCCGAGAAGGTGGCCCAGCTTGGCGATTTGGCCGACGGGGTGTCTCGGATCGGTCTGCAGAACTACACCTGGTGGGGGGAGGCCCTGCACGGTGTCTCAGATGCTGGGTACGCTACGCACTTCGGACCCTTGGCCCAGGGCGCCACCAGCTTCGCTACCGTAATTGTTTCTGCGGCTTCCTTCAATGAGACTCTTTGGAAGAAGCTCGGTCAGGTTTGTGTTGCATGCCATTTAGTTTTACTTAACACTCGAGAAGAATCAGAGCTATTCATAAAGTAATTGACGATCATATACTATGTTTGTGTTCAATTTCAAATTTCTGCAGGTTATTTCCACTGAAGCAAGGGCTCTGTACAACCTGGGCTACAGTGGCCTGACATTCTGGAGCCCGACCATCAATGTTGCCAGAGATCCGAGGTGGGGCCGAACGCTCGAGACTCCTGGAGAAGACCCCGATATGGTTGGCCGCTATGCCGTCCAGTTCGTCAGGGGGCTGCAGGACATCGATGGGCACGAAATCACCGAAGATCTGAACACTAGACCTCTCAAGGTGTCCTCGTGCTGCAAGCACTACGCTGCCTATGACATGGAGAAGTCCCCAGATGGAATCGATCACAATCGCAGAACATTTGACGCGAGGGTAAGTAGTACTACTAGAACTTAATCAGTGGGTTAAAATTTGAATGAAAATGAAGATGACGATTTCAGGTACACGAGCAAGACATGGTGGAGACTTTCCTTCGTCCCTTTGAGATGTGCGTGAAGGAGGGCGATGGCAGCAGCGTGATGTGCTCCTTCAATAAGATCAATGGCATTCCTTCCTGTTTGGATACTAGACTCTTGAAGCAGACCATCCGCGACGAATGGAATCTCCATGGGTATGTAATTAAGAAAATGATCGAATTGCGCTATAAATTTATTTACATGAATTGATTCAAAACTATCAATCTTCTCTCAAATTGCTAGTTACATTGTTTCGGATTGCGACTCACTGGACACCATTTACAATTACCAACACTGGCTCGGGTACAGCCCAGAGGAGGCAGTGGCTGCAACCACCAAAGCTGGCATGTGATCTCTAGCTCAGTTTGATTCATATGAACCAAATAAACCAATTTCATCACCATTTGTTGTAATTTTTTTTGTGTGTACAGGTTTGGATTTGGACTGTGGGCTCTGGGGCAGAAACTACCACAAGGAGCACGGGCTTGGCGCGGTCGCTCAAGGGAAATTGAGCGAGAGAGACATTGACAACGCATTGAAGAATCAGTACATGTTGCTGATGAGGGTTGGATTCTTCGATAACATACCGCAGCTTGAGAAACTCGGCGCTTCAGATATCTGCTCCGAAGAGCACATTGAGCTGGCAACTGAATCGGCGAGGCAAGGGATTGTTCTTCTAAAGAACGATCACAACACTTTACCATTGGCCCTGAGTAATGGGAAGACGAAGAAGAAGCTTCAGCTCGCCGTAGTTGGCCCTCATCTGAATGCTTCTGATGTGATGAGGGGAACCTATGCAGGTAAAATCTATACAACTTATCACTCATTGTGCCGTTAAATCAGCCGAAGAAATTGAATTGTATATATTATTGATAAGAGAAATACCTGAATATATACATAGATGATTACAATTACAGAATAAGAAAACCTTGATTCTAATATAATTAGTATTATACAATCTTAATTCCAATATTGTTCATGTTCTAAGGTCCTCCATGCCGATACACCACGCCCGTGCAAGGCTTGGCGAAGGAGGATGTCGAAGTGGTCGCAAAGTTGGGATGCCAATCCGTTGCCTGCGACAAGAAAGACTTGATCCCTGCAGCTGTCGACGCTGCAAAGAAAGCTGATGCCACAGTCATCGTAGCGGGGCTGGACTGCGACAATTTTGAGGGGGAGGAGCGCGACCGGTCCACTCTGCTTCTCCCGGGTTCCAGACTGAACTCATACAGAGAGTCGCCGAGGCTTCTAAAGGCCCGGTAGTGCTGGTTGTCATGTCAGGTGGCGGCGTCGACATAACGTTTGCTCAGAACAATCCTAAGATCGGCGCCATCCTCTGGGCTGGCTACCCCGGCGAGGAAGGAGGTCAGGCGATTGCAGACATTGTGTTCGGACGCTACAATCCAGGTAAGTAATTACTCCAGTTACTTTGTATACCAGGCATGTGCAATTGACAGATTAAATCTGCGCTTGACATAATAATTTTCAACAGGAGGAAGGCTCCCCCTCACCTGGTACAAGGAGGACTACACAAACCAAATCCACATCACATCCATGCAGCTCCGGCCCAACGAAGAGCTGAACTACCCGGGCCGAACCTACAAGTTCTATGACGGCCCGTCGGTCCTCTACCCCTTCGGCCACGGCCTCAGCTACACCACGTTCACCTACACTCTCAACTCCTCCTCCTCCTCCTCAGCCCCCATTGTTACCACCGCCGCCACCCACTGCAAGAACCTGACCTACAAGTCCGGGACTAAATATAACAATGGCTCTCGCCCCGACCACTGCCAGGCCGTGGTCACCACGGGCTCCCCTTGCAAAGAAGAGATTGTGTTCGACGTTCAGGTGACCAACACCGGGCCGGTCGCGGGCTCTGATTCGGTCCTGGTCTATGTGAAGCCCCCGCGCGAGATCGAGGGGGCGCCGTTGAGGAAACTGGTGGCGTACCGCAAGGTTTTCTTGCCGAGCGGAGCGGCAAAGACGGTGAGATTCCGGCTGAACTCTTGCAGCGCGTTGAGCTTGGTCGAGAGGACGGCCTACACTGTGTTGCCTGCAGGGGAGCATATCGTCCAGGTTGGGGATGGGAAGAGAGCTGTCTCGTTCCCAGTCCGAGTCAAGTTTGATCAGTAAAATTTAGGCCTTTGATTTTGAGTTCTAATTCAACTAGTGGTTGAATCTGAAGCATGTCAACAACTAATGAACTTCAGTTAGCTGTATGTTATCAGTTGAAAATAAAGTAAATAAATAGATTAGTGCAGGTTGATTTTTTTTCAATTTTTCTTAGCAGAATGTGTCTCTCTCTGTTATACTGTTTGAGGCTGGACTGGATTATTATCAAGTAATTAGTTTCACTCAGATCAAATAAGTAGGTTATGAATAATTAATAAATTTTCTCGGCCCGATTGCTACCCCTAATTGTTTTTAGTTATTATTATTAAATGGAATGATATAAATTGAACGAAAGAACAAATGGATTCGTTTACATGTATGATCTTGCAAAACATATGAACATTGAGAGATATCATCAAAGAAGTTTTCTGTATAGAAATCAAGATAATTTTGAAAGAAATAATAAAAATTAGTAGTGTACTGACAGAAGCACAATTGATAATTGTTGAATTAGTTAAGAATTTAGATATGCTATCTAAATTTCTTTTTTTCTTGGAAAAGTGTTATCTAAAATTAAAAAGACATGATATAGAAGAGAATGAAGTCAAGAATTTATAGCATGTATAGAACGAAAATAAGATAGCACAAAATTTTAAAATTTTTTAAAGAATTTGAAATTCGATGATATGAACACACAAAGATTATAATGCTTGTATAACTTATTAACCTAATCTTTTATGGATTATACAACAAATACATGGAGTCTACTTACATTTTTTTTTTGTGGAGCAATAAGGATGGACTTAATTTTATCTTTATTTTGTTACAATAATAGAAAAAAATATGATTTGATAGAAAAATATGTATCTTTTATTCCTGTGACTGGAAATTCTCTTTTCGACATGGTGTTGAAATACTCTCTCTTATGTTTTTTCGACTTGGTTAATCTTTAGGGTTTTCAAGATATATACCTCCAAAATTTTCATAATTAAATATTTACCGTTAAAATCATATTGATTATTAAATCTATCGCCAAATTTGTGAATGGGCCTGGAATATTTGGGCCCACAATTCACTTGCAAATGAATTAGCTGGGGCTTAATAGGCCTCGAGTGTCTCAAACTGATTCAAACCGGACCCGTTTACAATCGAGGTTCTCTCTCTCCCCTCTCTCTCTCTCTCTCTCTCTTTCGCGTTGCTGCTTTCCAAATCGAAGAAGATCGACTAAAGAGAGGGAGATCGATCGATCAACCGAGAGATGGGTTTTGGGTTCGTCATGGGTTTATTTGGCGGAATTCTCCTCGCACACGCAGCCTATTCGACAATCCAATGTAAGCTGAGATCCAACTCATAAAAAAATTTGAATTAGGGCTTGTATTTGGGCTTTCTCTTAAACTTAGGGTTCGTATTTTCAGACAGAAGCATGCTCAAGATCATGGAAGAGGAGTTCTCAGGCCCTCCTCTGAACGTAAATAGTCAAAACCCGTTGCTTTGTTGTTTTGATTGATTGGGGGTTTTAAAGTATTTACTATTTTTGGTTTTTTTTCTTTTTCTTTTTCAGGTTGCAGTTGAGCTGCTCCTAGGGTTGGGTGTGTGCATGTGGGCGGGGCTTGCTTTTCCTGGCAAATTCCATTCCATACTCCCCGATTCCGAAGAAAACAGGTAATTCTTAAATGATCGTTCATTTTTTGCTTGTGATTTTTAGAGAAAGTTGGTAAATTTAAGATTATTGAAGAATCCTTTTTATAATTTTGATGATGCATGAAGTAAAATTAGTTTTGATTCTATCCTTGTGTCCTTAAAATTCTGGGTGACATGGTAGATTGGTAGATTGAGTTATGAGGGTGGACCTGGTGGTTATGTGAAAATTTAAGTTATGAAGTGTTGTTTGTTATTTGAATTTGGTCTGAGTAAAATAGTCTGTGATGAGGGGAAAAATCAGAGAGATAATTAGTGAAATTTCAAGAATGCCAGATTGGAACTGCACGAAGCTATACTTCGATTATTTATGCTCTTTTCCTGAGTGGTGCATTGGGGGATGTTTGGGGCTTCAAAACATATGGAAATAAGTAGAATAGCTTTTGTGAGTAACGATTCAATGATGAATGGAGGATATGAACGTTTGGTGCTAGCATTGTTGAAGATAGAGAAGGTGTGAATCACTATATAGTTTCATGCATAGTTCAGATCTGTGAAGTGGGGGTCATATCTTCATATTTTTAACATGGATTGTTTAACATCATCGACTTTGTTCTTGGCTAAGGATGTTTCACAATTAAATTTTATTTGTTTTCACTTTGTCCTCTTGTATATGTGATATCCACTTCAATTTTTTTTTGTGGTTTATTGTTGAGGTTGCACGTACAAGTTTTGTTTCTTGCTCTAAGAACGAAAGCTGAATGAGTAGGATCATATGGTGAGGTTTGAAACACTCGGTTTGAGTTTCAAGTCTTTTGACCTCAGCCCCTCCTGTGGGGTTCTGATTCTGATAGCTTTTAACAATTTTGGTCTGTCTGATGTGTTTCTGTTTTGAATCGTGGAGTTTAAAAGTAAATAAAGAAACATCATTGTAGTATATTGGGAACCATTAATAATTCATAATTGAATAAACTATATTTCATTTCACATAATCTACTCCCTCACCCCCATCCTTGCTTCCGGACAAATTGCCTGTCATATGCTTATATACACATCGGAAGTCACTTAAGTTAAGAGGTCAAGTCAACCCACATGCTTGCCGATGCATGTCCATGAAGCATTTTTTTTTCCATGTGCACCATGTTCATTCTTGCTTTGGATCCTTTGACGCCTCATTAAATGCTATAGTTAAGCTTCAATGGTTGTGAATTTGTAATGACATTTCTTTGCATTAGCTAAAACTTATATTGTGATCTAGTTTCACATTTATCCCCTTTTGAAAGCAGTACAGTGTGGTTGATACATTTTTGTTTCCACCTAAACTCAAAACCATGTGATGCAAGCTTAGAGGGAGAAGGAGATAAAGATAGAAAATAAAGATAGATAAAGGGAGAAGATAACCAAGTGGCAATCCACAGGACTCGACTTAAGTGACCAAACTGATTACAACCTTTATGGGCTTTACATGAATAATAATCATAATAAAATCTGATCAGACTTTTCTAGTCTAAAAAGGCAACCTAATAAATAAAGCCAAATAGCTACCTAACCTTTATATAAATCTATATTGCCATGCTATGTGCTATGTTGGCCCAATGGCCTTCCACTCTAGTTTTGATGATGATCAACACTCATGTAGTTATGTTTACTAATATTCTTGTGTTTCTAAGTTTCAGATCATTAACAGGATATTAGTTGGTGATTAGCTTCAACAAGAGGTGTTTGGAAGCTATTCATGATGATTCCGGTGCCAAAGCTTAGAGATCATACCTTTGCACTTGGAGAATCACGGAGTTTGGACCAAGTCTACTTGAAGATGAAGATCGTCAAGAAGACTTAGGTATCTAGTTTAGAGTTTGTGTTTTAGATCCATTTGTAAAGCTTAGTTTAGTTGATATGCTCAAGTGCACAAAACACACACGTTTCATGATTTGGTTTTTGGTTTTCATGAATAATAGATTAAAACAAGTTTACCTTATACCTATGTATATTAGATATGTTCTACATATACATACATGCTTTAAACTTGCTAGACAAACTTATTTTGACTATCCTATTCATGTTTTGGAAAATTCTAGTTTGATAAAATACAAGTTTTGTTTTTGATAAAATTGGCAAGACACAAAAATGAATTGATATGATTGATATATGTCTTGAAATTTTTATCACAAGTTTGGTTATCAAAGTAAAATGATAAAACAAGTTTTAGAAAAACATATTTTTAGAAAAACAGTTTTTATTGTGATTAAAACTATTTTTTAGATTTACTGTGAATTTATGGGATTTTTATTGAGTGAAAAGACCTATTTTCAAATCCCGTATCTGTGCAGTTCTGCACTGTGCCTGCCAGGCCAGTTCGGTCGACCGGACCGGTCGACCGCACCAAGTGGCCGGTCGACCGGGTCGGTCGACCGATGTGCACAGACGTGCACGTCTGTTAGGCACAGTGGACGGTCGACCGGGCCGGTCGACCGGGCCTGAGAGCTCTGCTCTCGGTTTATTTCGGTCGACCGGACCGGTCGACCGATGTTGCCCAACGGTCACATTTTTGACCGTTGGCGGTCGACCGGGCCGGTCGACCGGCAGTTGGTCAGACTGCCACATCAGCCTAACGACTAGTTTTTCCTAGGGGCTATATATACCCCATTTCTCCATTGTTTTGGATAAGAATTTTTGAGCTAAAAATTTTCAGTTTTCTGAAGAGTTTAAAAGAGTTTTAAAAGAGTTTTTAAGCCAAAAAGATTTCATCTTATTTGTTTTTGGGTTTTGGAAAATCAAAGAAAGCTAGGGTTTTGGGAGATTGTTTTGTTTTTCATTTTCAATCATTTACAAGTGATTTCCCAAGTAGTTTTTCTTTGTTGCTGGTTTCCAAAAACACCTTATTTTCACACTTGAGCTATCTTCTATCCTAAACTATTAGGATCTTTATTTTTGTGGAAAAAGAAAGAAAGAGAGAGTTTTGAGGTTGTTGTTTGTAACCTCTAAGTTGTACACCCTTATTCTTGTTGTATCCCTCTTCGGTAGAGGTGATCGGGTGATTGGTTTGTGAGCCTCTTAGGTAGAGGTGTTTGTTGTAGTTGGCTACGGGCCGTATCCCTCTTCGGTAGAGGTGGATTGTGGTTGTATAGCCTCGGTGGCTTTGTAAGGTTGAGAGAGGAGTTTGGTACTCCTATAGTGGATTGGGAAATCCTACACGGTGGTGTAGGCGGGGATGTAGAGCAAGGTGCTCGAACCTCGAAACAAATCTTTGTGTTAGCGTTTGATCCATTGTCTCTCTAACCCTTACTCTCTTTACTTTGTGCAAGCATCATTCATTCATTGCATACATATCTTATACATTGCTTGTGTTGCCTTGCATCTTTTATATTGCAATTCGTTCTTATATGCTTGGCTTGATTGTGTGTGCACATATTTCATATTGCTTGAATTGCTTGTGTGTGTGGCCCTAACTTATACTCATCCAACAAGAGCTTCACATAGCACCTCAACCCATTTCAAGGGGAATCAAGAGGAGTTAGTCCAGAGCCTCGCAAGGGGAATTCGGCTACACTTGGTGGATTGTATTAAGTGTGTTGCAAGATTTGCATTAGCTTCCGCATTTAGCGCACATAGTTTGCATTTAGTTTCTTAGATTAGCACTTACACCTATTCACCCCCCTCTAGGTGTTTTTCAATTGGTATCAGAGCTAGTGCTCCTGATACTTAGGCTTAACATCCTAGGAGTGAGATCCATTTGCTTGCTAATCTCATTTGCATTTGCTTGTTTGCACACATCTAGTTTATACCATGGACTTCATGACCCCACCTAGCTATGATCCTTCCAACATTGATATTTGGAAGTATAGGATGTCCATGTACCTAAAAACCTTAGGTTTGCATGTCTTTCTTGCCGCCACCAAGAGATGTTATCTTGGTGATTGCAATCATATAGGGGCCAATGCACAAGCCCTAGAGGCCATTAGAAGCACTTTACCTAAAGAATATCTTTTACGTGTTTCTAATCTTGATTCCGCTTTTGCAGTGTGGAACAAGTTGACAACAACCACCAACATCTCCAAGCTTCAAGTCCAAATCCAACAAGAAGAGGAATCTAGTGGAGAATCCGAGCCACAACAATGCTATATGGTCCAAGGGAATGACTCCCTTGAGGTACAATCGGAAACTCAACTAGATAGTAATGATTGTGCTAGTTCTTCAAATGATATTGTTGATCCCCATGCTTTGAATGAAGAACTATCTATTGTATGTGAAAAATTAATAGAAAAATATAACTTGTTGAAAAAGAAAAGTCTAGAAATTGAAAAAGAAAATAAGTGGTTGCATTCTAGACTTGATTGTGTTTTGCAAGAGAAGGTTGAGGTCTATAATGAAAGGGATTCATTAAAATCTCAACTTGATCTTGCACTTAAAGAAAATAACTTTTTGAAAAATAAAAATGATTGCCATGTTCTTTTGAAGAAAAATGAAAACTTGTCTTCAAAAGTAGATTTTGTTTTAAAAGAGAATGTTGATTTGAAAAATAAAATTATTTCTATTTCAAATGAGTTGAATGCTTGTTTAGATAAGAATATGGTTTTGCAAAATAAAATTGATGCTCATGTTTGCCATGCTAGTGTAGCCTCATCATCTAGACTACCTAATGCATGTACCTCTTCTTCTAAGATTAATGATGATATTTGTATGCTTAAGAAGAGAGTAGATTGTTTGGGCTCCACTATGAGCCAATGTGCCATGAACCACTCACGATTGGAAACCTTGATTCGAAAGAAACAAGTTCCAACTTCTATGCATGCACACCCTCCACGGCATACACATGCTCCTCACGGACACCATCAACACATGTATGCTCATGTGTACTCATGTACACATTGTGGCCGAAAAGGTCATCTTGCTAAATTTTGTTATGATAGATTAAATGTTTCAAATTTAGCAAAGAAATTTGTTTGGGTTAGAGAAGGGACTAACCCCCATGGACCCAACAAGATGTGGGTACCAAAGACCACCCCTCCTATTATTTTTGATGTAGGTGTGGGCTCTCACATGACGTGAGAGTGATGACACCTTGGAGTGGATGCGTTCCGGACTTAAAGGAAATCTATTGGATGCATCACTTTTAAGGGAAGAGATGGTGGAGAGGACCACCAAGTTTTGGAGACAAGGAGAGTTGCCCTCTAGGTTTTGGTAACAATTCCTAACTCCGTATTATATACATGCTTTTAATATTCTTTGTTTGTAGCATGTTTTTTGATGTCTATGGATTAGTATGTTCATTCCATGTTTTATTAGATCATTGACATACATATATAGTAATTGAGACACACATGCTTATTTGAATCATACTTAGTGTTCTCACTTTTGTTTAAGCTATAATGTACATCATGAATCTAATACATGTGAATTTACATAGTAATCATGTTTTAGTTTTATCATGATGATTTTTATATTGTGTTTTGATGCTTCATGTTAAGGTTACTTGTTTAGATGTTAGTTTTCATTAAGACTAGGAATTATACTTGTACATATAGTGGGCCACAAATAAATCTATATATGTATGAGCTTGAACGCTTATTTGAACCCATTAGATGTGCTAGTATAGTCTAGTTTTGATGATCCATACATTTCAAACTTGTATTCCATTTTTGGATTTGTTTTATGAGTTTTCACTTCATGTATATGTGTATTATTGTCAAACTTTAAGATATACATGTATACCCTTTGAGTCATTTGCCTTTCATGCAAATCTATATATGGACTCAATTGTGTTTAGGGATATGTATGTATACTTCATGTTTGACAATTCATACATATACCTTGAAATGAAATTTGTTGTGATGAAAATTTAGTTTTTCATGTTTCATGTATTTATGTTTAACTTCATGTATATGTCTATCTAGTTCAAACTAATCTTATACATATACATCTTTTTGAGCCACGTGCCTTCATGAATATACATTTAGTGGACTCGTTGAGTTTTGGATATGTATGTATATTTTAGCTTGTATTAGACATACATATGCCTTGAAGATTAGATAGTTTTGATGATTTTCGTGTTTTAAAGAATAATTGAGCTTATTGCCTAATTTTCATATTTATGATCTTCATATTTTATTTGTACACTCACGTCTATTGCTTGCTCATGTTTTGTTTTCATGAGTCTTATTTATGCCTAATTGAACTTGAGTGTTTGATATGATGTGAATTTCATGTTTATGAAAAACAATTTTGTTTTATTCCTTGCTTGAAGGATTTCGTACTAGTTAACAAGCTTTCATTTAACTAGTTGCGATGTTCTTCAATTTGGTAGTGATTTTCAAACTAAGCTATATTTTCAAATCTATTTTTGAAAACCCCTACCATCCAAGGGCGGTAGGATGGGAGATCATGTTCATGTATGTCCTAAATTGAAAATCTTTAAAACTTGAATTATGATTGGGTGGTAGATAATATGATGTATACACTTGAACTTATTGTTATGTCAATTGGTATCATTGAACTCTTTCAATTGGTATCATTTTGACCTTTTGTATACTCATATGTTTATTATGTATGTATGTATGCTTTAAATTCCAAGTATATCAATTTCTATTGGTATCTATCTTTCATACATATATATGTTTGTATTTATGCTAGTGCTTGAGTTTCAATTTTGTTTAAATTGATTACTTTTAAATTGTTATCAAGACTATGCATGTCTTTACTTTGTTTTTCATAAAGGGGGAGAAAATTTGATTTTGTATTTCAATTGGTATTTGTACTCCCACTCTTTATGATTAAAAGTGTTATTTTGAACATATGATATCAACATCAAATTTGTTTATATATTTTCAAAATGAAAAATATTCTTACAATTGGTATCAAAATTTGTGTTTAGACATTCAAAATTTGTTATGTTGTTTTACAATTGGTAATTTGTTATGTTTAATTACAATTGGTATCTCAAAATGTTGTTTAAAGAAAATATTTAAAGTTTTGATTTGTATTTCCTATATGCAAGGAGAGCTTAACATCTCTCTTACATATAGATTCATGTTGAGTATATTATAAATTGAGGAGCTTGACAACTCTTCTTTATATGATATACGTGTGTAGGGGAGCTTCACATCTCCTCTTATGCATTACATAATATGTGTTATGTGAATTGGGGCTTGTCATCCCTTCTTCATGTAATGCATATGTGTAGGGAAGCTAACTTAGCGTCTTCCTCTTCATGAATGTATATAGCATATAACATATATTGATCCTTGTTTATTGGTATCAAGATGCTTCATTGACATATTTTTTAAGTGATATCATGTTTGTAGTCACCCCTTATTGATTTTTTTTTGTTTTAGACAAAAAGGGGGAGAACATTGTTTGCATTGTTTTGATTGACAAAAAGGGGGAGAAAGATTTTTACCCCTCATTTTATCTATGGTTTTGATTGTTTACCCCTTTGTTGATGATTGACAAAAAGGGGGAGAAGTATTTGTGTTTTATATGCATACTTATGTTTTATATGCATATATTATGTTTTAATATCAAGAATATTAAGTTTAATTATTTATTAAGTTTAATTGATTTATAGAGTTTGCTTTGTAATTGGTATCTAGAGCTTATTTTGTTTTGAATATTCCATTTGATATCTAGAACCTTTTATTGTTTATGCATACGCATGTTTCATGTTTAATATTCGTTGCATATATTTATTGTTTATCCCTATGCATGAGTTAAGGGGGAGCTTCTTTGAAGCTTATCTTTAATCCATGCATATATAACTCCATGAGTTTTGTCATTATCAAAAAGGGGGAGATTGTTGGCCCAATGGCCTTCCACTCTAGTTTTGATGATGATCAACACTCATGTAGTTATGTTTACTAATATTCTTGTGTTTCTAAGTTTCAGATCATTAACAGGATATTAGTTGGTGATTAGCTTCAACAAGAGGTGTTTGGAAGCTATTCATGATGATTCCGGTGCCAAAGCTTAGAGATCATACCTTTGCACTTGGAGAATCACGGAGTTTGGACCAAGTCTACTTGAAGATGAAGATCGTCAAGAAGACTTAGGTATCTAGTTTAGAGTTTGTATTTTAGATCCATTTGTAAAGCTTAGTTTAGTTGATATGCTCAAGTGCACAAAACACACACGTTTCATGATTTGGTTTTTGGTTTTCATGAATAATAGATCAAAACAAGTTTACCTTATACCTATGTATATTAGATATGTTCTAGATATACATACATGCTTTAAACTTGCTAGACAAACTTATTTTGACTATCCTATTCATGTTTTGGAAAATTCTAGTTTGATAAAATACAAGTTTTGTTTTTGATAAAATTGGCAAGACACAAAAATGAATTGATATGATTGATATATGTCTTGAAATTTTTATCACAAGTTTGGTTATCAAAGTAAAATGATAAAACAAGTTTTAGAAAAACATATTTTTAGAAAAACAGTTTTTATTGTGATTAAAACTATTTTTTAGATTTACTGTGAATTTATGGGATTTTTATTGAGTGAAAAGACCTATTTTCAAATCCCGTATCTGTGCAGTTCTGCACTGTGCCTGCCAGGCCAGTTCGGTCGACCGGACCGGTCGACCGCACCAAGTGGCCGGTCGACCGGGTCGGTCGACCGATGTGCACAGACGTGCACGTCTGTTAGGCACAGTGGACGGTCGACCGGGCCGGTCGACCGGGCCTGAGAGCTCTGCTCTCGGTTTATTTCGGTCGACCGGACCGGTCGACCGATGTTGCCCAACGGTCACATTTTTGACCGTTGGCGGTCGACCGGGCCGGTCGACCGGCAGTTGGTCAGACTGCCACATCAGCCTAACGGCTAGTTTTTCCTAGGGGCTATATGTACCCCATTTCTCCATTGTTTTGGATAAGAATTTTTGAGCTAAAAATTTTCAGTTTTCTGAAGAGTTTAAAAGAGTTTTTAAAAGAGTTTTTAAGCCAAAAAGATTTCATCTTATTTGTTTTTGGGTTTTTGGAAAATCAAAGAAAGCTAGGGTTTTGGGAGATTGTTTTGTTTTTCATTTTCAATCATTTACAAGTGATTTCCCAAGTAGTTTTTCTTTGTTGCTGGTTTCCAAAAACACCTTATTTCCACACTTGAGCTATCTTCTATCCTAAACTATTAGGATCTTTGTTTTTGTGGAAAAAGAAAGAAAGAGAGAGTTTTGAGGCTGTTGTTTGTAACCTCTAAGTTGTACACCCTTATTCTTGTTGTATCCCTCTTCGGTAGAGGTGATCGGGTGATTGGTTTGTGAGCCTCTTAGGTAGAGGTGTTTGTTGTAGTTGGCTACGGGCCGTATCCCTCTTCGGTAGAGGTGGATTGTGGTTGTATAGCCTCGGTGGCTTTGTAAGGTTGAGAGAGGAGTTTGGTACTCCTATAGTGGATTGGGAAATCCTACACGGTGGTGTAGGCGGGGATGTAGAGCAAGGTGCTCGAACCTCGAAACAAATCTTTGTGTTAGCGTTTGATCCATTGTCTCTCTAACCCTTACTCTCTTTACTTTGTGCAAGCATCATTCATTCATTGCATACATATCTTACACATTGCTTGTGTTGCCTTGCATCTTTTATATTGCAATTCGTTCTTATATGCTTGGCTTGATTGTGTGTGCACATATTTCATATTGCTTGAATTGCTTGTGTGTGTGGGCCTAACTTATACTCATCCAACAAGAGCTTCACATAGCACCTCAACCTATTTCAAGGGGAATCAAGAGGAGTTAGTCCAGAGCCTCGCAAGGGGAATTCGGCTACACTTGGTGGATTGTATTAAGTGTGTTGCAAGATTTGCATTAGCTTCCGCATTTAGCGCACATAGTTTGCATTTAGTTTCTTAGATTAGCACTTACACCTATTCACCCCCCCTCTAGGTGTTTTTCATGCTATTCTTGAGGAGATCCTAATCTCAACCTTATGATGACTATTACCTAGATCAGTCAGGGCCTTTGACCAGCTTGGATCAGAGCCACATGGATATGCTAGACATCTTATTTTGGTTTTTTGCACATCCTGGACCTTATTAGTTGTAATAGTTTGTTGGATCTTTTTCACTTTTATTTGTGTCTGTGTGCATGAATTTTTTTCCTCATGCATGTGCTGCGTGTGCGGGGGGTGGGGGTGGGTTTGCTAAATCATCAAAGCTGATGAGCGAAGCGAGGAGGTTTTCATCTGTGACTCTTTCAGGGAAGTTTTCTGCCTGTCTTCTTCTTCCCCGAGAAAGAGAGAGATACAAAAAGAGAGAGAGAGATGGCCTCTCCCTCCCCCTCTTCCCGTTGCCCTCCCCTCCCCCTCTGCCCCTCCAGCAAATCTCTAAGACCCCTTCGCCGTCACCTGCCTCGTTAGTTTCCACCTCCTCAATGGTATTCTAGCATATCAACATCATGCGTCACTAGAGCTCCTGAATGACTCTTGCAGATGTTGTCTGAACAAATAAGAAGCAACTGATTCCTAATGTTACCCTTAAGGTCGCGGTTGGTATAGGTGATGGAGCATTCCCATTTGGCGTCACATTTGTAGGAACGTGATTCTTAGACATCAAACTCTTGGGAATGTTGCATGCTTTGTTTGTTATAGGCTGAATATTTTTTGGAATATAATGTTATCATGTTTAAATGATTCTCAGGATGTGACACAAGGATAGTTTTGTTCCAATAACCTTTTGAATTGTTATGGTAGAGGAGGAAGAGGCATGCTGGTTTGTTTGGTGTGATAGTGATATGACACAATGACAATGGTGATTGTGGGAAAAGGAACAAAGGTGGTGGCTGTAGCGATTGCTATATTGGCGGCCTTAGCCATGATAGCGATGGTGGTAGCATTGAGAATAGTGGCGGTGGTGGGAGTTGTAGTGCTGGTGATAGTAGGTGGGTGGGAGGAGGGGGGCAATAGTGATTATGATAGCTGTGGGGTGTGTGCGTGTGTGGGGTGGTGGTTGGGGGGGGGGTGAGGCAACGATAGTGGTTGAGGGTGCAACAATAACGGTGGAGGGGGGGAAGGAAAGAGGATGTCCAGGGGAATTTGGGGAAATAAGATTTTCTCGATGAGATTTACGTTGCCCATAATGGAGCTATCGCATTTACACTCCCGCGAATTGTGGGAATTTGACATGGACGTAATCCAATATTACGGAAATGTTTAGGTTGCTTATGCGGGTCAAATGGGATCTACATGTAAATCTCAGATTTCCTAGTAGATTCATGTTTACCAAACACAACCTTAGAGAACAATGGCAGTATCATTGAGTTATACCTTGACCAAGAACCACAAGGACTAATTTTTCTGGAATTTGAAAATTTGAATACTATGGATTTACATGAAAGAGCTACATGCAGATGACCTAAGGTCATAATATGTAATTTTATTTTTGTGCTTCTGTTATCTCAATTAGATAGATGGAAGTGGTTTGCAAGACAATAAAACTGTAATATCTTCTCTTTCTCAAAAGTTCAAGCCCACATCTCAGAAAGAACCAAATTAAGCATTTGTTAAAATTGTGCCTGCATGATGTTTGGTCATCTTTGTCATCTAAAATCATTATTTCTGTATTCAATAATCACCAAGTACAATATCTCCTATTCTCGAAGGTGAGTCCTCAAAAGGTTGCTTGATTCTTTGTCCCGGTCATTGTTTCAAATATTGGCCTATTCCAATACGTATAGGCGATATCGTATTAGATTTTGAGGTACCCGATACGATATTAACCTTATAATATCAGCCGATATTTTCAATATTGACATCTAATATAGACGATATTTGTACTGAAAATTATTGGCCGATACCAATTCCGAGATTTTAAACCATGGCCCCGACTGATACCTCAATTATTTTTCTTACTTTTGTCAACACCTATTGCTTGTGTGTGTGTGTGTGTGTGTGTGTGTGTGTGTAAAAGATATCAAAGCTGAATTTCAGAATAACTCCTGGTATGTCAATAGTAATAGGAAAGTGATTGCACTGCTGAACATCATTAGGTTTTCAAATTCCTTTTCACTGGCAACTGACACAAACCCAATGTATTGTTACATTATTCTTTAGAGGCTTTGCACCATCTGGTCCTCCATAAACTTTATTAATTTTCTCAATAACTTCAAAAGCATTACCTAATAGAGTTTATTCCATGATTCTGAGTGGTTCATTGATGTAAAACAACCTAAATCACAATCACCTTCAAATCAAATCTAGGGTTTTAAAATTTGAAATTGAGAAACAAGATAAAATTTCGGGTTTCTATCCCTTGCGCGGGCTTCACACCCAAAACTCAAGAGCAAAACAAACTCAAGAATTTAACAGGAATTTTGTGATAGTTTTTATCATTCAATAATTCAAAATAGAAGTCTAGGGGGCCTCTTATAAGCTTTACAATAAAGTACTTCTAGAAAATAACCGATGTGGTACTAAACGCCCATATAAAAGAACACCTACTACAACAACTATTTAATATAAAATAAATCTAAAATAAAACTAGACTAAAATCAAGACTAAAACCAAAGGACTACAGTACGCCGTTTTCTGGATCTGAGATAGACTCGATCGAATCGTCCTCTAAGCGGTGTGATGTCCTTATCAATTCCTCCGGGGTGGAAAGAACTCGACTCTGTCGAGTGTGTGGTTCGAAGCTGCTGCTGGCTGTGATAATGTGCCAGTAAGTTAGGGTCAACCTGTCGAAAGTCCTCCTCAGTAATCCAAGAATTTTTTGAATCAACTCTTCTTTTTCACTTAATGAGATAGCGTCGTGTTTCTCCGTCTCTAGTAAAGACAATCTGATCATCCAAGATAGAATCTATATTTTCTACAACATAGGGTAATTTTGGAGGAAGTGAAGGTTCTGGATAGGCTCATCCACGAATGGATCAAAAGGGTATCAAAAGTACTTCTATATGGAACCAAGTCATCAACATTAAAAGTGCAACTGATACTAAAGTTTGGTGGGAGATCCATCACATAAGCATTTGACTTGATCTTCTTGAGGATTCAAATGGTCCTGCGCTTCGCGTGTGTAATTTCTTCACGGTTCCCGGAGAAAACCGCTCGGGTCTCAGGCGGACAATCACATAATCTCCATACATTAAATGTCCTTATTCTACGATGTAAATCAGCAGAACTTTTATAATCAAATATTTTTTATTATCTTCTCTCTGATCTCCTCACGTAGTGCACGTAAATGAGATGCAAATGCCGATGCAGAGTTTGATACCCTAGAATGATGATGAGCCTTGAGAACTAAATCAATTGGTTGCCTAGGTATGAAGCCACTTACTAACTCAAATGCATTAAGATCCATGGTCCTAGTGACAGAACTATTGCATGCAAATTCGGCTATAGGTAAAATTAGATATCAAGTTTTCAAAATTTTCTCAACATGACGCCTAAGGAGATTTCCTAAGGTTGTATTGACTACCTCGGTTTGCCCATCAGTTTGTGGATTAAGGTTATCGAAAATTTCAGTTTGGTTCTCATCTTATGCCACAGTGTTTGCCAGAAATAACTAACAAACTTGACGTCCCTATCAGACACCATGGTTTTGGGCAACCCATGCAATTTGATGACATGATCAAAGAAAATGATGGCTACCTGAGACACATCTGAAGTTTTAGAATACGGAATGAAGTGAGCCATTTTGGAGAATCTGTCAACCACTGCTAAAATAAAGTCATGTTTTTTTTTTTTTGCGTTTTTGGTGATTATAGTATGAAATTTAAGCTCACGTCTTGCCAGGGACAATTGGGCACATGGAGGGAAGTGTAAGGCTTGACAGTTTGTTTTTGTTGTTTGACTAGTTGACACGTGCGACACTGGTCAACGATCTTAGTGACATTCCTCTTCAAGATCGGCCTGTAAAATTTGTGCTTAACTGCCTCAATCGTCTTGTTCTAGCGGAATGTCCAGCTGGACCTTCAGCATGCATTTCCCAAGAGAAAAAAAATCCTTGAGAGACGTACAAGAAATACATAGCTTACTGAGGCTGTTGAGGTGTCGATGGTGGGGCGAGAGGTTGAGGATGGATCTAATTCGGCTTGAGGAGCATCGTCGGCGAGGGATCTGGATGAAGACAGGAGGAGGAGGCGATCTAATCGGTGTTGTGCCTCGGTGGCGTCGAAGGCTTGGTCGGCGACGAGGAAGACAGTCTGGATCTGCTCCGATCTGTTTCAATTAGCATCGACGAGGGATTCAGGCGTAGGGAAAACCCTAGCGTTAGGGTTTGCTGATGGATTGTCGGGGAGGAGGGGGGAAGGAGATGATGAACAAGATTTTTTTTTCTTTCTCTCTCTCTGTTTTTTTTTTTTTTTGAAATAGTTCTAGAAATCTACTAGATCTAAATTTTTGGAGAGGGGACGAAAATTTGAAAGGGATTGAGACCTAAGCTTTGATACCTAATTGATGTAAAACAACATGGATCACAATAGCCTTCAAATCGAATTTAGGGTTTTAAAATTTGAAATTGGGAAACAAGATGAATTTCATGTATTCACCTCTTGCACGGGCTTCACACCCAAAACTCAAGAGAAAAACAAACTCAAGAATTTAACAGAAATTTTGTAGAAGTTTTAATCATTCAATAATTTAAAAGAGAAGTCTAGAGGGCCTTTTATAGACTTTACAAGAAAGTACTTTTAGGAAATAAGCGATGTGGTACTAAGCACCCAAATAAAAGAAACACATACTGTAAGAGCTATTTAATATAAAATAAGTCTAAAATAAAACTAGACTAAAATCAAGACTAAAACCAAAAGACTGCAGTAGCCGCTTTCTGGATCTGGAATAGACTCGATCGAATCGTTCTCTAAGCGGTGTGATGTCCTCATCACTCATGACATTGGCAAAACAATATTTCACAACCCATAATCACTGCCCTCAAGATTCAGGGACCCAAATCAGAATGAAATAAGGTGTGGAAATTGTATTCGAAGAATCTTGCAGTCCAAACAACTTGACTGATTCATACATATCCCCATCTAGGTGGAAATAGATAATTCATGTTTCTAGATGGGTTAAGATAAAGTTCTTTTCTCTAATTATCTTGATGATTTTGTGGTGTTATTTGTTGAGTCTTGTTATATATGATCATTAAATTAGTATTTCCTACTTGCAACTTATACAATTTAGCTTTGCATCGCCCTCTCTTTCCCATAGTAGAGAAGATGCCCCCTTTAAATTTAGAGTTGCATCCTGTCGTAAAATTTTGCCTTTACAATTTATGAGTTATGCTCCATAGACAAATATCTAGACAACGCCTCTCAATCTCACGGATTCCCCTTTTCGCGTGAGAAGGTTAAAATTGATAACCCATGCTGCATGGATACGTGCATTACGACCACGAGTCTTTACAACTTACAACTTGTTCTGGTTTCCATGCTTTAAGATAATTTGTGCTTTCATTTGTTTATTTAATGTAACTACTGCTATAGTGTTGTCAGAATAGGCAAACTTTATATCAAGGAGTGCTGTAGAAGATCCACATTGCTAGCTAATCTGCAGTCGTGAATCTCTAGTATTCAAGTGCAAGTTTGTAACTTAAATATATATGTAACTATTTTAACATTCATCCTTCTGGTATAGAAATTTTACTAGCAAAAACATTGCCAAAAAGCTGCAAATAATGAGGTGTCACACTTTGCAACATAGCCAAATTCTAGTAAAAATTTGTAATCTTTGACCTCTTTGTCTTTGTAAAATGCAGGATAGTTTCGCTACCAGCCAATCTGGACTTTATGATCTTCAACCATCGGGGCAGAGTGTTACCTCCGAATTTAGATCTGAAGTTGAAAGTCTAGAGAACTTGATAAAAACTAGTTGGGCTTTCCTTTTTCTCTGGGCAAGTCGAATAGAAGATCAATCTAAAGAGTCTAGGACTTATCCTGTGTATTTTATGTTTCTTACAGAATTGGTAACATTTAGTTGTTTTGATTATTGAGAAATGAAGATTTGAGTTATTTGTTTCCATTTCTCAGACAACCATTTACAGTTTTATATCATTTATTTACGCGTATCTTAAAATTCAGCAAATCCAGCCCTTTCTATGATAGATTGCTCGAAGGCTTGGTTCAGTGTTCATCATTATCCAGCTGATTATAATGTTCCGGCCATGCGTTTTGTTAAGTTTTGATCAATACAAAAGAAGTATACGATCAGATTGATCAATGAAGTGAGTTTCGTTCCAATGATTTTTCTGTTTTTTCGTGCAGCTATAAAGGAACAAATCCTAATATAAATGTTGGTAGGATAAAAGGAGAGCTAAAATTTTCTCACTCGGGGCAAACACTATTATTAATATATTTAGTTATTGGACTCATGCCTATATTTTGACCCCTTCAACCACAAAATAGAGACAAAAAAAAAAAAAGTAAATTGTCACATTCATGTGAATGGGCTAGGCTCCTCTCATTTGTCTCAAACCAAAGTAGCTATAATTATAATGCAACAAAGAGTAACGAGTATAGCACTAGTTATAACAAGATTCTCTTAATTATTCACATCAAATTTCGATCTTATTCTTTGCACATTACACTCATATAACTACTTAAAGAATTAGGATCATATATAAAAGTAGCATAGAGGAGAGGATATGGACAAAATTAAGGAGAGTATTCAGTTCTATAGTTTCCGACGAACGTGATGTAGTTTCTGTGAGCATATTGAGACATTCCTTTTTAGTTTTCTCCATTGTTTGTCCTTGTTTAAGCATAAGAGCCATGCACACAAAGCAATCAAATGCATAACAAAAATAACCAATTTTCATTCAAAATCCAAAAGTCTTCAATCTACTCCTACCTTACTCCACATAAAAGTAACTGATTACTTTTAGTTCTCCTTCAATTACACCTGGAATGGAAACTCAACGGTGGAATCGTGGAGCTGCGAGCTCGCGTATTCTGAGACGTTGACACCTGCGGCAGAGAGAATGCCAATGATTACAGGCCCCTTCGCTGCAGCACGCACTTTCTTGATGAGCTTGTTCTGGTTGCCAGGGAGCTCGAAATCTTCTTCTGGCGAGGTCTTCCCTCTCGAAGTCGAGGCTCAGTCCTACGACTACTATCGTTGAGTATGAGGACCGCGAAGGCATACTGTTCGGTGTTGCACCTAATGTCCTCGCAACCTTGCTTGTAGACCACCTCGCCGTATTTCTTGAACCCCTCAATTGTCGATACATAGCGTCGTGGAGCACCTTTCAGTGGCATACGACCAGTCAGGTCAGTACATATGATACATAAGTTCAGAAAAGTACCGTGAACTTTCATGTGATTTTCACAAACTATCAAAAGCTTTCAAGATTGTAATAAACTATTACAAATTTTAAATAGAAATTTTTAAAGAACTGTCATGAAAAGTCATAGTTCATACTAGTTTATTGATAGTTTTTTGATATTGGAGCAAGTTCATGGTAGCTTTCTGAAATTAAACCAACATCAAAACACTTGTATGCATATTCAAGTACGTGATATGTATGTATGTATCGGCATAGTTCCCTCCCATAACTCCTGTTGCTTTTGCGTGATGGCCAACAACAGTAATCTTCTTGTATTTCTGAGGACTCAGAGGCAACGCGTGTTGTTGTTCTTGAGCAGAACGATCCCTTGCCTTGCTACGGTCTGCAGCCACCTCCATGTTCTCCATTGAGCCAGGGGCGGCTTAATTTTTAGGGAGACCTTAGGCGAAAATTTCAAATGAGCCTTTTTATATTTTAAAAAGTAATTAATATTAACTAATATTTTATTATTATTTTATTGAAAAATAATTCTTCTAGCTTTTTAAGATGCAAAATTTTTAATTAAGTTTTGTATTCAAATTTTGCTAATGTATTTTTTCTATAGAGCAGTTGTAGGCCCTGTCGTCAGTCTGAGGTCTGGGCGACGGGGGCGGTGAAGAGCGAGGCTGCACAGAGAGAATTTTAATTTTAAAAAATTCTCTAATTATAATTAAATAGTTAGGGAAAGTGAAAAAGACAACTGAGGAAGTGAAAGAGACTCCTCTTTAATTATAATTAAATAGTTATAGGGAGTGGAGGATATTAGCTCGGAAAAGTGAAAGAAACTCATACTTTTCCTGTTAATATAAAAATGAAAAGAAAAAAATCAAAAAACGTGGATGAAAGGATTCAAACTCGCACAGGCAAAGCCCACACAATTTCTAGTCATGTCCAATAACCACTCCGGAACGCCCACTTGAACAAATAAAAAATATTTTCTATATTTTATATATCTTATTTTAGTTAAATACTAATTTACACTATAATTTTGGAGGCCCCATTATGTTTGGGGGCCCTAGGCGACTGCCTCATTTGCCTAGAGGTTGAGCCGCCCCTGCATTGAGCAGACGTGAGACGCGTTGAGGGAATCGTACAAGGGTTCCCATCGAAGCAGCCGAGCCTGAAGAGCACAAGGTAATTGTTGAACAGAGCAGCACCGCTCTCTTTAACGATCCCTCTTTGAACTGCCTTCTCAAGTTGATGAGGGTAGCCGTATCTGCAGTCGAGGTCAAGCACTGTATTCGCATCACCAGTGTGTCATGTAGTTTCTGAAAATTTTAGAAGAAATATTGTTTTTCAAGAATACGAACCAGCCCACATAGATTGAGCCGCAGCATCCTCAGACTCGTCGTAGAGAATTCTTCCTTGCCAAAACATAGTATCCACCGAGCCGCAATCGGAAACAATATAACTACATATCAAGATAAGTTGAGGTTGTGAGATGACTGTTAGGAACAAAAGAAAGAGTTCGCATTAAAATAGTAGAGATTCCATGTCTATTAAGGCCGCATTCGCCCCCTAATGTTTTCTCTCAAGAGCCTTGCATCTGCGCAGGCCGGAACGCCGTTGATGTTGTTGTACGAGCACATCACACAGCTAACATCGCCCTCCTTCACGCACATCTCAAAGAGTCTTGGATACGTTTCGATCATATCTCTCTGTTACATTAGCATTGTAACTATGGCGATCGAACGAAGAACCATTGGCCTTTTTCTACAGGTCGAGATCATAGGCAGCATAGTGCTTGCAGCAGGCCGAGACCTTGAGGCGGTCTGGCATTGGGGGATCAGTTGCTGCCTCGTGGCCCTCAACGTCTTGCAAGCCCCTCACACAGTTAACACCGTAGACACCAGCAACGAAAGGGTCTTCACCGGGCGTCTCCAGGGCTCTTCCCCATCTCTGATCCCTGATCAGATTGATGTTCGGGCTTCAGAACGTCAATGCTGCGACACCCAGATTATTCATCGCTCTTGCTTCTGTGGATGCAGTTGTCGTAATAGAAAAGAATTTGTTGTATTTACATGCCAAGCTCACATTAAAGTACCTGGCCTATCTTCTTCCAGAGTGACTGGTCTATCTTCTTCCTGAGTGACTGGTTCTTTTAGAATTTTATTTTGGTTTTTCAATTTCCCAGAGACTGTTGGAATCTTGTTGCCGTAGAGGGTCCTTGCGCGCTCAAATTTTCAAAAATTTCTTCATTTATTTATTTATTTGGTTGTATTGTAAAAGTCCGCTGTGTTTATATGAGCAATGTTAGGTGGCTTTTTTTTTAATTAAAATGCAGAGAAAAACTATTGTAAGTTTATGATAGTTAGTTCACATTTATTTTGATGAATTACATAATTCATTTTAAACTCTACTTTTTAAATACACCATACTTTTCTTTTGGGAACATTTTCACATTGTTCTTCTTTTAAGGGATTTTTTTCCTTCACATTATTCATTTTCCATCGTATTCTTCATTTAATTCACATAAATTTAATTTTTTAAATTAGATTTTTTTCCAAACAAATAATATCTCAATTTTCTAATAATATCCCAAGCCAGCAAACAGTTCCAAAATGTTATTTTCTGCTGGGGTTGTTCCATCCCCAACAATTTCAATAGAAAAATCAGAAAACAAAATAAAAACAGGTAATATGCAACTCTCTTTAAAAATCCATATCCTCTCTCAATTTTGTGTTAGTGTCCCAACTCCCAACCCTGATAATCTCCATCCAACCAAATTTCAAGCTTTTAGCAATTAAATAGTTCCTTTTAATATTTAGAAAAAAAGAGAGAGTATACTTTCTATTTTTTTCTTGTTAATTTCTGATATATATTTTCTTCCATTATTCTTTTCATGTCTTAATAGTGTTCAATATAAATCAACAGATTACTGAAAATTACTACAACATATAAATGAGTAGATTCCGTAAACCATAGAAAAATTCCTCTCTAATCATACCATTAATAATGAATTCTGATGAACAATATGACTCTAAATTAATAAGCTAACATTGATCTAATTCTGATCGAGCAACGAGATAGTTGCTCTACACATTCAAATTGATAACAACAGAAACCCCTACAAGCTGAAAAAAAAAGACACGGAGGACCTAGTTCTCTTTCTTGATGATAACATTGATCGGCAATTCCTTATCCCCGACCATGAACACATGCCAGCCCTGCGGCAGGACCTCGTACGCGGCCTCAGTGACGTGCACCAGGCTCTTGCAAGCGTTGAGCTCGAACTTCACCGTCTTGCTTGCCCCGGCCTTAACAAACACCCTCTGAAACGCCACAAGGTGCTTGATCGGCGCCCCGAGAAGCCCATCAGGGTGGCGGGCATACAACATCACCACGTCGCCGCCATCCAGTTTGCCGGCGTTGGTCACCACAACCTCGACAGTGATATTGCCGCTGCAGGCAATGTCGGAGATCACTGCGGCCTGGCAGCTGACCTTGGCGTCTTGGTGCTTGCCGTCAAAGGCCAGCCCGTTGAAGCACTGCTTGGCGGGGCCGAGGGTCTCCGTGGTCGAATTCTGGGGGTTGTTGAAGCTGTAGGTGAATTGCGT
This sequence comes from Agave tequilana, assembly GCA_038442645.1. NCBI lineage: Eukaryota > Viridiplantae > Streptophyta > Magnoliopsida > Asparagales > Asparagaceae > Agave > Agave tequilana. The sequence continues at coordinate 16,712 of JAVJIF010008923.1, read as the reverse complement.
GTAGCTGAGCCCGGATCCGAAGGGGAAGAGGGGATCGCCGTTGAAGAACTTGTAGGTCCTCCCGGGGTATTTGAGCTCATCATTGGGACGGAACTGCTGCGAAGTCATCGGCAGATTCCACAGGTACTCAGGGCGGTACCACGTCACCGGAAGCCTTCCAGCTAAAAACAACAGTAATATTTATTATTAGCTCTTTGATATGGTTAGAGTTAAAACTTGGCGCTGGTTTGGTTACCTGGATTATATGCCCCATAGACAACGTCAGCGATGGCCTGGCCGCCTTCCTGGCCAGGATAACCCGCCCAAATAATGGCATCCACGTAGTCAGAATTGTACTCCTTGGATGTATAGTTGAGAAATTTGGTAATGTCGACGGTCCCAGATGAGAAGACGACGAGGATAACGGGGCCTTTGGCGACGTAGGAAACCTGTTGGATGAGTTTCTCTTGATATCCAGGGAGACTGAAATCGCTTCGATCCAAGTCTTCGGCCTCGTACATCAGGTTCAGGCCCACGGCAATCACCGTGGCGTCAGCCTCGGTTGCAGCCATCATCGCGTGGAAGATGTGCATCTCGTTGTGACAGGCCACGTCCTCGCACCCTTGCTTGTAGTCCACGTCAGCGTACTTCTTGAATCCGTCAACAGGACTGGTGTAGCGACACGGGACACCTGGACAAGTACGAAAAGGTTATAGAAAACTCGAAGAAAATAATTGTTACTTGTGTTTCAATATTTACAGTATACCTCTGTAGTTTCCGACCATGGCCTCAGTGGCATTGGCGTGAGGCCCAACCACGGCGATCCTCTTGAATTTATGGTGGTTTAGAGGCAAAGCATTGTTCTTGTTCTTGAGCAAGACCATTCCTTGCCTCGCCGCGTCTGTTGCCACGCGGATGTTATCCTTCGAACAAACATTATTCTGATTGAGGGAATCGAATGAGGGGTTCCCATCGAACCACCCGAGCCTTAGGAGCACAATGTAGTTGTTGATCAATGCCTGGTCGACATCGCTCTCTTTGATCAGTCCCTTCAACACTGCTCCTTCGAGGTAGTCGGGATAGAAGGATCCACAGTTCAAATCCAGACCTAATTCGAATCGATTTAGAAACAGTATCAGTGCAGTGTTCATCGAATGTAAATTGATCCAGCAAATAAAACTGTACCAGCACGCATAGCGTGAGCTGCACCCTCGTATACTGTCTCGTCCAAGAATTTTTGGTCCACAACCATTGTTTTGATCGAGTCACAGTCGGAGACAATATAACTATATATGCCAAGAAATATTGGATCATTAGTCTGGCAAAACTTCACATATATCACATAATGTTGAATAAATCAACAGAAAAATCATCTTATACCCATGAAGGTTCCATTCGTTTCTGATGATTCCCCTCAAGAGCCTTGCATCAGCACAGGCTGGAACACCGTTGATCTTGTTGTACGAGCACATTACGCTGCTAACGTCTCCCTCTTTCACGCACATCTCAAAGGGTTTGAGATAAGATTCAATCATATCTCTCTCAGTCACCTTCAAATTAATCACAATATGAAGAGAATTTTTTTAGTTTTTAGTAAGCAAACTGATCAGTTCCCAAAACAAGCTTTTTGCATATACACGACGTACCTTAGCATCATAGTGGAAGCGATCAACGTTTGCGCTACCATCAGGGGATCTCCACAGGTCGATATCGTAGGCAGCATAATGCTTGCAGCAAGCCGAGACCTTGAGCGGCCTGGCGTTGGGATCACCGTTTGTTCCGTTGGGGCCTTCAACGTCTTGCAAGCCTCTGACATAGTTAGCAGCGTAGAGACCAGCGACGACAGGGTCCTCGCCGGACGTCTCAGGGCTCTTCCCCATCTCGGATCCCTGACCAGATTGATGTTAGGGCTCCAGAATGTTAATCCTGCGACGCCCAGATTGTTCATCGCTCTTGCTTCCGTAGACACAACCTGCAAACAGTGCAATTCAGTTGTCATCGTAAATAGAAAAGAAATTGTTATCTTTAAAATTTTATGTATGTTATCGTTGCAAAGTCTGATATCTGTGTGACACAATATTGATTCATTTTGTCACAAGTAAATTCAATTAATCTACTTAATTCCTAAGAAACAAAGAGTCTGACTCGATCTACTAGCAAAAAAACAATGCGTGACAAATCAAAAGAATATGCTAACAGAAACAATAATTGCATCCACGTCATGCAAGCAAGATATCGGTTCTGCCGCGATCGATTAGTTGGTGTAAATAGAAAAGAAATTGTTGTATTTAAAAAGATATGCACCAATTACACACCTGGCCGATGTTCTTCCACAGGGACTGGTTGAAGGCGGCCGCAGTGGAGATGGGCAGCGGAAAGCTGGTGGCGCCCTTAACAAGGGGACCGTCAAAAGAAGACCCATCACCGACGTAGGAGACGCCGTGCAGAGCCTCTGACCACCAGTTGTAGGGAGGGATACCGAGCCTCTCGACCCCGGCGGCACTGTTGCCGAGCTGCTTAACCTTCTCGGAGAGGAGCATGCTGTCGACGAGGTGCTTGGCCCGGACGTGGTAGGGCAACGACTTGTCGCAGTAGGGGACGTTGAGGAGCTTGCCATTGCACACATGCTTGTACTTGTAAGGGAGTGGCGGTTTGGGGGAGGAGAAAACCAAAGAGAAGAGGAGAGGGAGGAGGAGGAGGAGGAAGGTGGAGGAGAGAGCAGAAGAAGAAGAAGCCATTGTTGGTGGGTGAGTGGGTGGGCGAGTGAGTGAGTGAGAGAATGAGGGTGATTTTTATAGGTGAGAAGTAGAGTGTTGGGATTGAGTTTAGGTAGTTGATGGGATTGGGAGACAGTTAACAAATGATTTCGTTACATCTAATCTCTGATTGAGTGTTTTAGGATTGAGTTTTACTTAATGCGATGGAAATGGTTGACAAACAATTTGTTATTAGCGATCTGATTAATTTTAGTATTTCTTCTTCTTCTTTTCTTGAAAGAAAAAAGAATTAGAGCAAGATGTGTACAAGACAGTTGGATTTATATTTTAAATCAAGATGATTATATCTTAATCTCATCAACAACGAGAGGTTAGTTTTTTTTTTTTTCCTTTTCCTTTTCCCCTTCAAAAGAAAAGAAAATAGTAGAACCTTGCAAGATTTTATGCATTTTATGATATCACTGAATCGAATATAACCAGAACCTGACTAAAGTGTCAAATGGTTTTTTGCTCAAAATCTGTCTCACTCCATCCTCTTCCAAAACTTCAAACAGGATCAATTTGTCTATGAATACTGTTGAAAATTATTCATGGCCCAGCCTCTAATCGGGTCTTAGCACTCTCAATTTCCTAGTCATTCTTAAATTTAGATAATATCATGCATACTTAAATTGAGATAAGCATTAGTTTAACATTAGCTTTCTCAAGTCCTATATCAAATGGCTCTCCCTCTCCTCTTCCACCTGCTTTGTTGTCTCTCCTCCTGGTCTGGAGTTTAATTGCTATGTAATATTAAAGACGACAAGTGTGCATGAAATATTTCAATTAAGGAAGTTTGTTCGAAATTGTAATGCAAATCCTCATGAAAATAGGAAAGTCAAATTTTGAGTTGGTTTAGGATTTCTGAAGTTTGTAAAGTCTAGTCTTAGAGTCATAATTATATTAGGATTAGTTTAGGAGTTTCTTATTTTCTTTAATATAATGAGTATTAGATTAGAAATAAGTGTTTGATTTTGAATTGAATTTGTATTATTTTGCCTATAAAAGAAAAGACATAGTCAATATTTTGTAACAAAAGAAAAAAAAGAAAATTTTGAGAAACAAAACTGAGTTAATTTTGTAGTTGAGAAAAAAAATTGAATAAAACAATTTTTGTTTTTGAGTTCTTCAAATAAAATTTGATGTTATTCTTCTTTAAAAAAAAGCAGGTATGAGATGCCCATTGAAGAAATAATTCCCAAAGATGCATACAGAATGTTCATAGACTCCTTCCGCCTGTTGTTCCTGTTGATCAGATGGAGTTTATTCCTATTTCGTGATTAATCCTTCATATACTTCTCGCAAAAAAAGATTAATCCTTCATATTTCTAAATTTTGTTAAAATGATTCTATACTCCACTAAAGCTCAAAAAAGTGGTTTTAAAAAAAAAAAAACTTGACAAGTATTGTGCACACTGGACCATTTCCATACTTCTCTGTCCTCCTCAGTTTTAAGATGCATATGAGTTTTGGGCAAGTAATTAAGTAGAATTGATTTAATTCATGAAAATTATCAACCAAATTAAGTTCCTGTCAAATTTCTCCTGAAACATAATTTCCATCTCCAAGAAAGCTAGCCACTCCAACATATATATCAGGTTCAAAGATTAGGAAAGAAGGTAGGCCAAGAGTATATCAAAGCACCAAGCATCCCTCCAAAATGATTCCCTATAGAAAAACAAACCAAAAAGGAACCTAGCTACTTCAGAATTCCTTTCCAAAAAGGAGAGTCAGCCCAAATGTTTTTAATTTATGTAGTTCTGAATCTGATACCACACTAGTTTTCTGCACAGCAATCAGTCAATCTGATTGAAAATTTTCCAAAACCATCTACCCAAAAGTGTTGCATTCAATCAAGTTCAAGTCTAGAACTTAGGCTTTCTTGTTCCAGGTCAAATTCAAGAAAAAAGATCCCAGGGCACTCAACTGCTGGACAGGTCACATGCTCTGAAAATGTTGCATCTTTTATATTAAATACAGGACAACAACAACGAGAATTTCCTTTTGTATCTTTTATTTATAAATAACCATCAAAATGAACACCAAACACCGTTACATTTTCTTTATTTTGTCTGAGATGTACAATGTCATGTACAAATCTAATATTCAGCATGATATACAAAACTTGCTCTCCTGCAATTTACAAGTTTCTCCCAACACCAATAAAAGCATAATTACTTGAGTGAGACCTGAAAGGCAAACGTGTAACCCCCAAAAAACAAACAGGAATACAAATTTTTATTTAAAAAAAAAGAAGGAAGAAAACAAAAATGAACTAGTTGCAGATTTTCAGATAACCATCTTCTGTTCCCACAAGAAATAATCGCGAGAATGGGAGCACATCAATGGTAGAGAGGACCGAGAGGTTCCTCGTCCCCTTGTCAGCAGAATACAACTTCTGTGGTGAAAGCTGCTGCTGTCCTCCCTGAATCAAGAAACACCAACAGAGACAACAGCCTCCAGATTAACAATTTCAAAACAGAAAGAAAGAAATTTCTTTTTGCAAATTTAATGAAATCGTCTCACAAACCCCACTAGCAGAAGTACTAGATTTAACTAGTTAAACTTTACTGATGATCTTTGAGAAATATAGTTAGTAGCAGCAGAAACAATCTTATATCATAGAACAACTGAATCAGCAACCAAGATGAAGCAAAAAGGCATGTATTACATACTTCGTTCGTGGATCGAGAAAGAGAGGTTAGTGCAATCTTGTTTCTGGAGACTGAGATGACATCCTGCCCCAGACGGAGAAGCTTGAAATGCCATCCTGATGGCCTCTGAAAACATTTGATTGAGGTCCTAGACTCCTGCAATGCAGTTTTCAAAGGAGTTTCAATATGGGCATTAGCATCCAATGCTAATTATGCTACATAATCATGTCATATAAGTTTCAAGGTTTACAAAGAGCTTGTCATGACTTTCTGAGCTCCATGTTTGTTAGTATGGGCATAGCTATTGTTACTGAGGAATAAAAAGGAGAAATATCTGAGATGGAGGTCACTGACTAGAATGAGGTACTGGAACCTATCTTATAGGAGCAGAATTGTGCGGTTATTGGTAATTCTGTTACATATTGCTATGACCAATAATTAGCTAGTTACATGCAAAAGATATCAGAACATGTTGCTGATTTATTTCCTAGAAAAAAGAACATATTGCTGATTTATAACAAGTAGGATTCAGAACTTATTCAGATAAAACTAGAATAGGAACAATTAGCAAGGCGCATGGAAAGGGGTTCTCTGTGGAGCATGGGCAGAGACACCGCATACGAGTACGCTATGGGACGGACACAAGGATACAACTAATTTTGAAAAACTAGGACACGACTACAGCATAGATAAGACATATATTATATGTATATATTGTGTTTTTGTGTGTGTACATATATACTTAGATACATAATATATATAATATACAATGTAAAAAATATAGATATAATATATATGAAATCACATATATAAATATACAATAATAATTAAATTATAATTGTATGTGTGCCTCAATATTTATTATCTTTTACATGACTTTATAAAATTATAACAGTTACAAGAACACAATATCTTAATATCACGAAACATTTTTGACACATACAAATTAATAACTGTGTGAATGATTTGATAAACTAGACAAGTTATATAAATGCAATGCATTTAAAGTAATACAGTCATAAAACTCTTTATTCAAAACTAAGATTATTCTTTTTTCGTTAACTTTGTAGTCTTGGTTACGTCTAGAATACGATTAGACACGTCTAAGATAATTATGGATACATTAGAGGAATATCTGACACATATCGGTCGAGTATCGGCGAAGTATCATAGTTCTCAAGTATCGGAAAAATATCCGACACAGACATGTCTCCTTCGACGAAGTATTGATGCCACATAGGATTTTTGACCGAGAAAGGAAGGATGAAGAAGATAAAAGAATCTCAGAAAGCGGAGTTCCCCAAACGGAGCGCAAAGCTTAAGCAAAGATCATAGCTGAAGAATTTCCAAAGAGGTCCAACTTCTCCATTGACTTCCATACAAAACATTAAAAGGTAGGGTGTTCAGGAAGAAGTCATATTGTTGGAAAGAGAGAAAAAAGCCACATGAATGCATGCATACAACTTTAGAAAGGAAAATGTATACACGAAGGGACCTGAGTTTCTCTCTATATAACAGTGATCATGGTCAAAATATAGGAAAATAAATAACAGAATGAACACAAATATAATGAAGTAGCATTGATTGACGGGCCACCACGCATACACCCCCCACCCCCACCCCCAAGTGTTAACTAGATTGTCCACTCCTCCTTTTGTGTCTTAAAAGAGCAAAACTCCATCTACAAAAGGTGCTCCTCATTATCTGATATTACGGTAGCATATTAATAGGAAGAAATAATAAGACAAAGAAATAACCTTCTGAGGTCCCAAACTCGCAAAGTTTTGTCAAGGGAACTGGAGACAAGCAGATTATCCTCAGGTGCAGCCAACTGCAAATATGCAAGGATTAACAAAGAAAATGGTATTTATTAATACATGAGTGTAATAATGTCACATGCAAACCTTAGTAATATAACCATCATGTGCTCTCCAAACAGCAATGATATTTCCGCTCCTTGCATCAAGCAACCTACAATAACCAGAACTTAACCCTGCTGCAATCCAGGATGGTGAAGTTACAGCTCCTTCTCGAAAATTTTCAGATCCACAAGAGCAAATTGAGGAAACAAGAGATGCAAAAGAATATTCAGCTGCATCACTCTTCCACAGATGCAGTTTCTGGTCATGAAGAACATCAATGAACCTGCATATTAACAAAGTTCAAAACACACGGTTAACACTCTTACAAGAATTGAAGTGAATAAACCAGGACAATTGAAATGGTTAGACGATTCAACAACGAACTCCTATCAAAATGGATTGACAATGAAGCACTATACCAAGTCAGGTAGGCTTCTCAGAAATATTTAGCAAATTGTTATAATTGGTTTGACGACCTGACATCCACCCTCCAGCAAATTGTGTCGACAATTCAGGCTTTTGCCAACGAATGGGTAAGATTAATGCATAAAAGTTCCCAGTTCGTGACTAAGGCCAGTTTTCTGGCAGCACAAGTGCAGAATGTACCTCAGCCCTCATGTAAGAAGAAATACTGTGGCCCGAAATTTAGAAAGCAAGGGAGGCAACATTTCCATCAAATGATGAATACAAGAGCACAAAAAGTCAACAAAGCCATGGTTGATAGAACTGTGGTCAAAGGCTGTCATTGTGGCCCCCACTGTCGTTGTAGGTAAGAGGCTCTCTTCACTCAGGGATGACCCAAGGTCATAGATGAATGGAGGAAATGATTGATATAGTCAACAACAAAAAACCCAGAGTATTAGAAACTTAATTTTGCTTTTATGCAATACCCACAGCATTGAGCCTAGATAAACTACAATTTTATGACTTCAAATACGAAGTAATGTGTATAGGTATTCCAAGGTTGCTAAGCTGAGCCCCTTGCTCAGTACCAACAGTCAAAGTGTGACTAAAGACTTTATACAAAAAGTGAAAAAACTGCCTGTCCATCAATGAAATTTATTTTAAAATAAGCATAAAGGCATATCCTTTGGCATGAAAGCACTTTGGTAATCAAATTTGGGGGGTCCTTGGTTTACAACACAATTACATAATTGTGATTCTGGATGCTTCTTGGAAGAGAAATCTTCTTTGCTGGAGGGAATCCTGAAACCCCTTTAAATTATGGAAACTTCTACCCATGTCAGAATTTTGTTTTATGATTTATACTTCTCTTCATAATACCACTTCCATTTGAAACTGAAAACTTTTGTAAATAACTATCTGAATAGGAAATTTGAGCATGGAACACCGTTTTTTTCCAAATGAAATAACTGCAAGGAGTTGTGATGTTTAACTCTTAAATCCAGAAACATGATTAGGTGCAAGGAATGCATGTTGGCCGATAAATCAATGATTACCTGATTGAACCATTCCCCATGCCAGCTATGAGCATATCTTCAGAACCTAAGTGATGCATGCAAGTATACAAACTGCCACTGAAGGCATTAGATAGTATACCACCGGATAGCACATTCAGGGTTAGCATGTTGGTTTGATCATTAGTCACTTTAGCTGCCGGCGGCAAACCATGGTGTGGGAAATTAGCTGATGATTCAGCATATGCTGCTATTAATTTTCCAGTTTGCCCATTCCATACATGAATAGTACCATCACAAGAAGCAACCCTGCCACTGGTAGACAATATGCAGATAGCATTCACCACCTAAAAAGCATACATCACAAGAGTACTTATAAGAAATAATTTGCTTGTGTACACAATTATATTTACACTCAATGCTACAAAATGTGGCAATCAGATGAAACCGCTACTTCAAAAGAATACATGAAATTAAGCCAGGAAGCAGAAAGACAAAATATTCATATGTACATGTAACATGAGCTGCATTTACCGTGCCAAAAAGGGAATGAGAAAAAAAGAATAAGAATAGATTAAGGATGAGCACAGAACATGAACAAGAACAAGAAAGCACAAAAGCATGAGCTAATATGGCAAAAGGTCATATGTTCTGGCCTGGAGAAAATTGTACGGTGCAATTAAAGTTGAGTTGACCCATTTATGATTGTTAGAGAACAGCTCCGACATACATGCACAGTAGCGCATATGGTGCACCAATCAAGCTGTCAAATCTAGAAGCTCTTGCGAGCTCACAACTCAGATGCAATCTTATTGTGAAACCATTACATATAGGTCCCACTAGATAACAAAGGGGAGAGCACTGAATCTCATTACTACAGTATAATAGGGGATTCAGCATGATTCAGAGTTGATCCTTTGTTCAACCCATCAAGCCAGGATAAGAAGACGAGAAGATGAGGAAACTTATACCTGGCAAATATTTCAGGCTACAGAAAACCCAACATAGCCATCGAAATGGCTCAACTGGTAGATGATCAGGAAGAAAGAACAACTTGATAAACAGAAGCTCAGGCTGACAAGCTCCCATAAGTTTGTCTTAGAAAAGGATGTACGTGCACCACAACCGCAATTGAAGAATAAAAACAAGGCACCAAAAGAGTACAAAGGTTGAAGCGTTAAGTCTTAAGAATTAATGAGCCACAGTACATGGAAGAATTAAACCATTGAACAAGCCAAGAGAACAAAGAGTCAATTGACAGGCACAAAAGACATAGGAAATGACAAGAAGATAGAAGATCAAAGATGCACGCCATTTATCCAGAAAAAAAAGAAAATTGGAGACAATATCAAATAGACTCATAACAATAATAGAGAAAATAAGGCAACAAGTAAGTCTCAGGGAAGGAGAATTAAGGTCTAAATTGCTAACACTGGAGTAGAAAAGGATAATTCACTAAAGAGAGAATCCTTGCTCAAATATTGAATTGGTATGAACTGCAACATTAAGCCCGTAGAAAAAAAAGAGAACTAACCTCATCATGACCATAATAACCAGACAAGCAATTCATTCTAGCCAAATCCCATTTCTGAACACTTCCTTGAACCCAGGACCAACTCCTCCAGTATAAACAGTGCATTCATCATGATCAACAGCTAATGATCTCAATGCTCCAGGATGCGCGCGTGCAGAGTAAAGGATTGATGCCTTGATTTTCCATGGAAGTTCATCTTTTAGTCCCCCAGTACGCCCAAGGAAATCAGGCTTGTCACAGATAGCATCAGAGTTAGGCAACCAAAACCAAGGTTCATGGTGTTCAAAGTTGGATACTGTTGGGTGCTTAGTAAATGAACTTTGTTGAAGTTCATTTACTTGCTTGGTATTCACTACAGCAATCCCACCTTTACCTCCTTGTGATTGTGGTATGGACCAGCCAACTCCATGAAGCAGAAGTTTAGCTGGATTATATTCCAAGGAAGATTTTTTGCCAAAATAAAGCCTTTGAGCATTCATATTGTTACCACCAGTTCTAGAAGATTCCCCTGTCGAATCCCACTGGATACAGAAGAGGAAAGACGATTAGATTCTTGTTGTAAGTAAATTAATATTTTATACAAATAATGGGGCTTGGCTCCTGAGATAAGCTATCAAAACCCGATCTGGTAGTTCAGAAAAATAACAACTACCTTCCAGTTGTAAAATCTTTGAAGAATCTGCTCCAAAAGAAACCATGTGGAACAGCATTGTCTCAGCTTCTCCATGCCAATGAGGGATTGAAGTGAGGGATACAGTAGTAACCTACAACCAGAAATACAGCCTCATGTAAGGCATTAGAAGGACACAGATGCAACTACATAAAAGAAATTTCGCTTCACATATAAAGACTCAACATGGTTTACACTTACAGAAGATCCAGTCGGCTTTCAATCTGAACATCTTCATCTGATTTTGATCTAGAAACCTTCAAGTTTCTCCCGCTAGAACTAGGTCCGTAAGCTGCTTCCTGGGAGAAGGCCAGCTCCTCAAACAGCTCTTTGAGTTGTGGCATGACATGTGAAACAGTAAAATCTGGTCCAATCCTCTGACAAACATAAATGAGCATAGTTGCAGCAATCTGGATATCACAGATCAGACAGCTTGAGTAAATAAAGAACATGCCTAGTGGTCGTAACAGTAAAGTCATGTTTTTCAAATCTACATCAAATCACATAAAAAAAAAAAGGAGAGCGAGAAGGGACACTACCTGTATCACAGTAAGATCAAGATGCGGCTGCATGAGAACCTTAACATGAAGGCAGATCTGGTCCTGTTAGAATTTAAACATTAGAACAATCAGTAACAGCAGAAGTTACCACAACCACCAGTGGAAAACGAATCTGAGAAAACCTAAGGCGTGCAGGGAAAAAGAAGGTGGTAATGATGAAACAAAGGGCATGCGTACATGAATAACCTCCATGAGGACCGATTCTACGGCCAAGACTGAAATCAGACCATCCAAAGTAGAAAAACTATCAATTAAGGCCAAAGAAATCCAACTATGCTGGGGCTCGGGCTTATTCATATACGAAGCATCAATACAAGAAAGAATAACATTCCTTATTAATGGCAGAAGCTGTCTGACAATAAATTTTTCTCCAAGAAGCCCACCTGATAAATAAACAGATCGGAACTGATAAGAAATCTAGACAAACAATAATGGGGATAAATGAATTTCATACAGAACAGATAAAAAGGAACTACCAATTCTAGCTAGAGCATCAATTCCATCAGCACATAGTCCTTTCCCAAAAGAATGGATTATTGGCAAGATTGTCTGGGACATTATTATGAGGTTAGCTAACCAGGAACACAGAAAAGATAAAACTTCTAAAGATATTGGATCATCAGAATACATCAAGTGCAACAAAAATCACCTGGTGAACAGTAATGGGAATGCCAAGCTCTTCGCTCGAACCAATAAGCACAACGGACGCAACAGAAGCAGATGTCTTGTTAGGTGAATTGAATAAATTGGCAATAACTAGAGGATGAATCTTCTCCAGATATGCTTGTTTGCCAACTCGTGTCCACAAGTCCTGCACAAAGGAATCTTGGAGTAGAGAGACCTTCAGATGTGAATATTCTGATGCCTGTGATGAACAACACAAAAGGCGAGTGATCAAGCCAAAGAAAATCTATGACCCAAAATACAAAAAACAAAATGCAGTGAGAGTGTAATCAATTATCTTATAGGTTTCTCACAATTGACCTGTAAAATCTTCTGGATGCTGGGCAAGATCAATGCTTTTATTGCTCGAGAGTTCAAGCACTTCAAAAATTCATTCAATAGGCATAAAGCTGACTCAGCTTCAATGTCTGACAAAGCTGACATGATAAGAGGTAAGCAAAACGGGGCACACATTTCTGCAGCATATGCTCCCATTGCTCTTAATGCTCCTTCACTTGCAAGCTTTGCAGCATACTGAAGGCGATGCCCAGCTTTAGCTAGAAGTTGAAGTGGAGCAAGAAATAAGTATGCAGATCTGACGGAAGGAGGAAAGTATTGGGACTCCAGAAAACATTTTGCAGAAGGCCTCCTGAAAGATGCAAGAAATTTAGTACCAGTACTGCAGCAAGTAAGAGTAGATGTTATCAAGGAAGATTTGACCACCCATGCATGAAGACCAAGAGAAAAAAGTAAAAGAAAATGGAAGAAATTAATTAAAAAGAAAAAAAAAGGAAAAGACCCTTGACCCGCATATGCTTTCCAGAAGGAAAAAGAAGATGGAGAGTGTGGGGAACACCCATCCATCAGAAGTAACCAGTTGGACCTCAATTCCTCCCTAATTAAGCCCCTATTTGTGTCTAAGCTGGAGATGACCTCTTCAACTTCAGTACAGCTTAGCACAGGTTTACAGCGCAATCGCCATGTGCACTGCCTATGTGTCCAAATATCTTACCTCATTGCATCATAAGCAATTATGGCAAAGCAACTTTTCTAAAGGAAAACATAGTCCGTCATATTTACCTCTTCCAGTCCTGGATAAAAGCTTTGACTAGTATCGCAACATGAGGAGGAAGATCCTGCACAGCTCCAGGTACAGTGCCGTTTTGTCTGTAAGCAGCTAATGTCACAGGATCAAAAAGTGGTCTCTTCAAATACAATTCAGCTAAAATGCACCCAATCGAAAAAATGTCTCCGGCACGATCTTCAGAATCAATTCCCGAAGAGGACGATTTGTGTCTCCAGTGTAACAAATCTTGAAATCCCACAGATCCACTATCATTGGCATCAAAATATTCAAGGAGGAGGCCTGAACTTAGATCAGATGGAATCGTGGAAGGGTTACCAATTGATTCTGGAATCACTATTTTGGAATACTCTGTTTGTGGAGACTTTAAAGAAGGAATTTTCTCAATGAAACTTTCATGATAACTGTAGACTGGAGTTAAATAGCGTGCATATTCACAAAATGAAGTAGCTTCCTCTAAATCTTCCATATAACGAGTATCTGAGAGGAGAATATCTTCATGTCTCATTTGCAAAGAATCACTGAGTTTTAGACTCATACTAGAGTTTAACTTGCTTTTATTTCCCTGTACTTGTCTACCAGCGCAATTATCTTCATGGTTATTATGATGAGAGAGCTGAGTGATACCTTTGCGCATGGGATGTGGTCTTGAAAAAAGCTGCCTGCGTCCCATTGACTTTGGCACTGATGGATCAGATACGGGCAACATTACATCTTTGCCATAATAGATGCTTCACCAGAAAGCTTATACCCAAAGGTTATGTCAATCCAATGGTGGATTTGTCGTGACACATGATCACTTTCTAAAGCATCCCGGTGCAAACAAATAAATTCTTCAGGAGACGTATCCCAAGATGGGATTGCCAAGTCAGTCATCTCAGAATGAAGAGAAGAAAAGATTTGAGGATCGCTATAGAACTCAGGAATGCACTCATCTGGCGTCCACTGGTAAAGTCTTTGCATGTTTGATGGATATTCATTGGGTTCATATACAGAACGGACAGCTGAACGAAGTATTCTCAAAGGTAACCTTCTGGCTTTTGTAACTGCAGACAGCTAATTCAGAGAGACATTCATCGGAAACATGATGGGGAATCTCCGATGTTTGAAATGTGAAATCCAACTGTTCATCGCCTTTTGCCAACCTCCACTTACTCTTCTTGAGGTCCCTCCAGCCAATATCAGAATTCTCATCAGGTTTCACAGTGAAGTCTATAACCCAGGGCATGACCGTGTGGAACGTATGGTCACCCCACCGTCTGCCTGCTAATCTATTCAAGATAAGTAGGTATTCATAGTTGCTCAATTCACCCTTCCACCACCGAAAAAAATCAGAATGCCAATCTATCGAAGCTGACAAATTAAACTCGGTGTAAATAGAGGGACAAGGACAATCATCCATACAGCAACAAACCCTAGAGGATGAAGAGAGTGGTTCTTTTAAACTTAAGTTGCTTCTCGGAAGGAGCATATCAGTAACGCTAAGCCAAGCCCAACATGAATCATTCAGCAGGATACTAGGAGGACATATGTTTCCATGAGCAACTCCTAGACTATGCATGTGAGCCAATGCAGACAGTATCTGGTAGATCAAAAATCTAATGTGCCAATCTGACTTCAATGCTTCAGGGCTGTAGTGCAGAATGTTTTCCAGAGTATAAGGTGTCTTAAGACCTAATAAATAATTACAACCAGGTGCCTTTATGATACTTAAAATAGGGGAGATATTAGGATGTCTCACACAACTAGGACCATTACTCTCACTGAACGAAGGAAAGCCAACTAAACTTAAAAAGTTTTCACTGAGCGGCCCCGCCAATTTCCTTGAGCGAAGAGATTTAGTGATGATATCACATGATCTTCAGT
The DNA here is from genome assembly GCA_038442645.1 of Agave tequilana. Classification (NCBI taxonomy): domain Eukaryota; kingdom Viridiplantae; phylum Streptophyta; class Magnoliopsida; order Asparagales; family Asparagaceae; genus Agave; species Agave tequilana. Next base: position 1,666 of record JAVJIF010008923.1, on the reverse strand, counting down.
TGATTCAGATAGGTATTTGCGAGTAAGATCTTTGATTGTTGCATAAGAAGCTGGCCCGACACAAGACAGTGGAGCCAATGCAGCGACTGGACTTAAATATGAGCTGATCTCATGAGAATCATTCTTGGAACTTTGAAGATCCAAAGCCATCAGACCATTTACACATAAATCTGATGTACATGGGGAGGCACAATCTAACACAGGTGCAGCTGCCTCAGTAGACACACCAGCATTAACTTCAGATTGACCTTCTTTCGACGAAAAGGTTTTGCCTTCTTTACCACACATATGGCACATGGTGTCCTTGGAAGAGCTGCAGTCACTGCAAAAGGTGAGATCACATGTAAGACAGTGAGTTTTAATGCCTATTACTAATTTGCTGATATCAACATAAGAAGTAAACCCGAAAGTTCTTACACATTTGTCTCATGCACCTGTTATCATGATTAACTAATCGAGCCAGCAAGAACTGAGCAGAGACTTCTTCACTGAGATTTTGCAACATAAATTATGAATACAAAGGAAAACAAAATTGAAAAATATAAAATATGGTTGTTTATCAGGTAGAACAAAAAGAAAATAAGTGAAATATATTAGCTCACCTTCCTATATTGTCTGCTCCACCATTTGGGTAGATCTGCAGTGAGAAGCACAGATGTTATATGCCAGCTGACACAGTGTCACTCATGCAGCATACTATTTGATTTGAGCAGTGGTATAGGCTATCATGTGTTTACAAACATCAAAAGGAAGCATACATACAACATCATTAACACTAACACCACAAAGTCAAACATATAAGACCAGAAGGTACCAAGATATTATCCAAGATTTTCCATTTTTCAGGATTCTAGACATGACACTCCATTGACACACCAAATCATCAAACCATGATAGTACCATCAATGCCTTGAAATTTTATAGAACTATATGTCAAGCCATCACTGCATCAGCTAATGGTCTCATCAGTTACATTGAACAATGGATAAACTAGACCAGATAATTGTTCATTTAATGTATAAAACTAATTCATACACTCTACACCCACAGACCCCTGTACGTCATCAATTTGTTGCCATATCATTCTGGAAGCTTACATCTCATGTAAAGGTCAGGATATCCATTTCACCTCACAACAATAGTTTGCATCCTCATTGTTGTTACTACACTTTAACAGTGATATCTTTATTTGACCTTCCACTCAGTTTTGAGGGATTTTACCATGTTGTGTCTGTATAGGGAGCTTTGGTGGATGTGCTTGATTTAAACCAAATTCATGCAAACGTCTAGCCATCTTTCTCATTAAATATATTGTGATGCCCTTATAACAGTGAACATACAGCCTCAGCTATCAAGCTGAACAGCATCTTCAACACAAATTTCATCTTGTACTCTAGTCATTTATACCCTGCAAAGCCCTCGCCTTTAACATCATTCAAACCAACCGAGTTTCTCTAGTGTAAAACCGAGATTACATCACAGAAATTGGAGTTCTGAGACCAACTAGGCTTCTCAAAACCAGAAATTTGCCAAACTTTACAACATCCTTATTCCAACACAGCAATAGAGTCTTCCCACCAAAAGGATTATCTCATCCAGTACTTCAAATTAAGAGACCAACCGAGCTTTACTTGTCCACTAACTTACCAAACTATTCTGAACCCAT
>JAVJIF010008922.1:0-99872 GCA_038442645.1 Agave tequilana | reverse complement strand
TAATAACAATAATAAGACGCTAATTGTGGGTGTTGTATACGCTTGGATTACGGTAACATGAGATAAAGGTATATAGATGAGGGTTTCCTTGTTTGGATTATTCCCTCGAGGTACTAGTCTCATGAGGCCGTAGCTTAAGCTTATATAATGCCCTTTCATTTTTAACATGTTGCGCTTCTTTTACTTGCTGGCTGATTACTCATGATATTGCACCACCTCTCATGCTCTTTCCTCTTATGCCACTCGGCTGTTACCTGATCACTTGTTTGGGAGGTCCTGACTCCCTTGATTTGTATGTTCAGGTTCCGAACCTTGGATCGAGGTGAGCCTTCTGTGGAGGACCAGGCTTTCTTTCCGAGCAGGCTGATTAGTCTCGGTTGCTGTCATCCCAGACTTTCCTTTTGGCTCGCGGGACCTTTCTTCAGCTCGTGAGCATCTTTGTAATTATCTTGTAAATCGTACTTTTGAGTTTGGCTTGATATATGATGCATGCGATATGTAAATATATGTCACATTCTGTGATAACCTTGTACCTTGTACTTCTTATGTTGGCATATGAAAGGACGCTACGCTTTGTCGTACTCTGATTCTTGTTTGTACTGATGCTTAGCGTATGTACGTCGCAGTGACGTCCCGTACCCGTGGGATCGGGGCGTTACAGGTTGGTATCAGAGCCTAGGCTCTCACACCTATAGTACAACCAAGCAGCAAATTATTGGAATTTGCCATTGCCAACTACAATGTACAAAGTTATCTTGTCCTTCTTGATTCCTTTCCTTGTGTCCTAAAATCCTTCCATCTTCCAGTTTCCAGTTTCCTTTTTACCAACATAAGTATGGATAGAAGGGCGAGTCGTAACAATGCCGGGCAAGCATCCAATGGACCCACGGGGGAGAATGTTGAAATACTGAGGGTTATCCGACTATGATGGAAAATCAGCAACAGCAGATCGAACTCCTTCGCAAGAGTTAGCAACTCCTAAGGAACAGAGGCCGGGGAATGTATCAGACTTTAGGCGATTGCAACCGGCGATATTCACCGGAGAAGAGAGACCACTAGAGGCTGAGCAATGGCTGGTTGACACCACAGATCTGTTGAACGCAGCCCGGGTTCCAAAGGAAAATCAAGTGGAGGTCGCTAAGATTCAACTAAAGGATGTAGCCAGGACCTGGTGGCTAGCTGAGGAAGCAAGATTAGAGAAACCTGTCTCGTGGGATCAGTTTTCCCAAAGCTTCTATAGTAGATTTTTTCCTGCCACCGCTCAGAAAGAGATGGAAGAACAGTTCATCCGACTTCAGCAGTGGAACCGGTCTGTAGACGAATATGCCGCTGAGTTTTTGAGGCTGAGCCGCTTCGCTCCATATATGGTAGCTGATGAAGAGAAGCGAGCGAGTAGATTCCAACAGGGTTTGCGAATGGACATTCAGATCCTCTTGATGCCCCAGCAGCTGAAAACGTATTCCCAAGTCCTCACCATAGCTCGGGAAGTTGAGCGAGGACTGGAGAAAGGGAAGGCTAACATGATGAGGAACCAGGCCATGAAGAGGCCATTCCCACAAGCAGGAAGAGGAGGTCCATACAGAGCAGCGAGAGTCCCAGCCATGAGACGGCCATTCCGACCAGCTCCCTTTCCAGTAACCCAACCATTCTTCTTTTGTAGTTATTGCCAGAAACCAGGTCACACCCGACAGAATTGCGAAGGGCAAATGGGTTATGCCTGGCATGTGGTTCCCGTGACCATTCAGTAGAAGTCTGCCCCCACAAGAGAATGGGGATAGCCACCAAGCACTGCCAGCTTCTTCCAGGACCAGATGGACAGAGGAACCAGGGGCCAATGGTTAGGAGAGCCCTTCCCCCTCCCCCACAGCAAGTTATCCGCCCAGTCCAGAGGGGAGTTAGAGCTGCAGCAGGCCGTGGAAGAGGACGAGCTTACAACCTGACAGCGGAAGAGGCCGAAACTTCTGGAGAAGTGGTAACAGGTAAGATCAGGGTACACTCGAAGCCCGTTCTTGCCCTCTTTGATTCGGGTGCATCTCATTGTTACATATCTGATCGTTTTGTTGCCTTGCATTATATACCTGTTCGAACTTTAGACCACCAATGGAGATTAGTACAGGGAATGGAGTAGTCGTATCTACTAAGGTTTGTATGATTGCCCTGTAGAACTCTGTAACAGGACCTTGGCCATAGATATGCTCGTACTAGATACTAAGGATACGACATAATCTTAGGCATGACTTGGCTCAGTAAATACCATGCGGTCATTGATTGCCGAAGCAAGAAAGTTATTTTCAGAATACCGCTTCAGCCTGAGTTCCAATTTGAAGGAGAACGCAAACCTGCCAAAGGAAAAGCACAGATGACTGCTGGTGAGATCCAGAAGAAGAGAGTGCCAGTTTGGAATGAGTTTCCAGAAGTATTTAAGGAGATCTCAGGACTTCCACCTGATAGGGTAATTGAGTTCTCTATCGATACCCTTCCAGGTACAGTTCCGATATCCAAAGCTCCATACAGAATGGCACCCACTGAGTTGGAGATTCTAAAGAAACAGCTGCAAGAATACTTGGATAAGGGATTAATTAGACCAAGTGCTTCACCATGGGGAGCTCCAGTACTCTTGGCAAACAAAAAGGACGTGGTAAACGGTTATGTATAGACTATAGAGAATTGAACAAAGTTACCATCAAGAATAAGTACCCTTTACCAAGAATTGATGATCTGTTTGATCAGCTTCATGGGGCCCGAGTATTTCAAAGTTGGATTTGCAATCAGGATATCACCAGCTAAGGGTAAAGAAAGAAGATATTCCAAAGACAGCATTCAGAACTCGTTATGGCCATTATGAATTTCTAGTTATGCCTTTCGGAGTCACCAATGCCCCTGCAGTTTTCATGGATTGATGAACAGAGTGTTCTCATCGTACTTGGATCAGTTTGTAGTAGTGTTTATAGATGACATCTTGATCTACTCGAAGACGACAGAGAGCATGCAGACCACTTGAGGATAGTGTTACAGACTCTCCAACAGGAACAACTTCATGCTAAGCAAAGCAAATGTGATTTCTGGTTAAATAGTGTGGCCTTCCTTGGACACATAATTTCAGAAGAAGGAATTTCAGTAGACCCTAGTAAAATTCAGGCAGTAAAGGACTGGCCAATTCCAAGGACAGTAACAGAAATTAAGAGTTTTATTGGATTAGCCGGATATTACAGGCGCTTTGTCCAAGATTTTTCTAAGATTGCAGCCCCGTTAACAAAGCTCACCGGAAAGGAGAAAAATATATATGGACCAAGGAATGTGCCGCAGCATTTGAGCAATTAAAGGAAAGACTCATTACAGCTCCAGTTTTGAAGACTCCCTCAGGAAGAGGAGGGATGGTTATATACAGTGATGCATCCGGGAAAGGCCTGGGATGTGTATTAATTCAGCATGGTCACGTCATAGCTTATGCATCCAGGCAACTGAAGCCACATGAGCGGAATTACCCAACTCATGACTTAGAATTGGCAGCAGTGATATTCGCATTGAAGATCTGGAGACATTATCTTCTGGGAGACAAGATACTAATCTACACGGATCACAAAAGCCTAAAGTATGTCTTCACACAGAAAGATTGAACATGAGACAGCGACGGTGGCTTGAACTAATGGCAGATTATGATATCGACCTACAATATCATCCAGGCAAAGTTAATACAGTACCAGATGCATTGAGCAGGAAGCCAGAAAATAAAATGCTAGTACAACTTACGCATCAGAAGGAGTTAATTCGGACATCATGAAACTGGACCTGATGATAGTACAAGGAGTCGATAAGACAGGACAGTTGATGACCTTTCAGATCCAGTCAACCCTGATGGATGAGATTAAAGAAGCTCAAGGGAAGACCCCAGATTACAGAAGTACAGAGCTCAATTAGAGGCTGGATTGAGAACGGATATCCGCATTCACTCGGACGATGCACTATATTTTGGTAACCGAATTTGTGTTCCCCAAGGAGAAGTTCGACAGAAAATTTTGGCAGAGGCACATAGTTCAGCTTATTCTATACATCCAGGAGGAACTAAAATGTATCAGGACTTGAAGCAGAAGTTTTGGTGGAATGCCATGAAGAGGGAGATAGCCCAGTATGTGGCCAAGTGCTTAGTTTGTCAGCAGATAAAGGCAGAACACCAGAGAACAGCTGGACTCCTACAACCGTTGCCAATACCAGAATGAAAATGGGAGCATATCACCATGGATTTTGTTACAGCTCTACCCCGAAGTCCAAAGGGTAATAATGCAGTATGGGTGATCGTTGACCGCCTCACAAAAGCAGCTCACTTTCTACCTTTCAGAGTAGGTCAGTCAACAGAAGTTCTGGCAGACAAGTACATAGAGAAATTGTTCGTCTACATGGAGTTCCAGTTAGCATCGTGTCAGATAGGGACACAAGATTCCGATCACATTTCTGGGAAAGTCTCCAAGAAAGTTTAGGAACTCGTCTGGAATTCAGTACTTCATATCACCCCCAGACAGACGGACAATCGGAACGGACCATTCAAATTCTTGAAGACATGTTGCGAGCCTGCATGATAGAATTTAAAGGGTCATGGGAGGACCATATTCATTTGGTAGAGTTCTCTTATAATAACAGCTATCAGGCTAGTATCAGAATGGCACCATTTGAGGCGTTATATGGCAGAAAGTGCAGGTCGCCGATATGTTGGGACGAAGTCGGCGAAAGGAGACTTATGGGACCAGATATACTAGTTCAGACAACGGATAAAGTCCGAATTATCAGAGATCACCTCCGGGCAGCACAGAGCCGACAAAAGAGTTGGGCAGACACAAGTAGGAGACCATTGGAATTCAGAACGGTGACCATGTGTTTTTTGAAGATATCACCCACCAAAGGGGTAATCCGTTTCGGTACACGTGGAAAGCTCAGTCCGAGGTACATCGGCCCATTCGAAATTTTGGATCGTGTGGGAGATGTGGCTTACCGATTGGCACTACCGCCATCTTTGGACGAGTACACAACGTATTCCACGTATCACAGTTGAGGAGGTATGTCAAGGATGAGAGTCACATTCTGGATCACTCTGAATTGGAACTACAGCCTGATTTGTCTTACGAAGAGCAGCCGATGGCCATCCTGGACGAGAGTGTTAAGACTCTGAAGAATAAGGCCATACCATTGGTATTAGTTTCTTGGAATAGGCATGCACCAGGAGAGGCTACATGGGAACGAGAGGACGTTATTCGTGAGCGTTACCCCCATCTATTTACAACTTAGTTGGTAAAACCCTTCTTCCTATTCTCTCTACCGTCATCTTCCCCTTCCTGAAATTTCGAGGACGAAATTTTTATAAGGTGGATAGATTGTAACACCCCACTCCCAGAATACGTGCACAGTTACGTATCTTGATTTTTGAGCATATTTTCTTCTATTATTATTATATTTTATTTTCTACTATCCTTACTCATGTAGTAGTACTGTATGATTTGACCTGTTTGGTATTCAGATTTGACTGATTTTAGTTTCAAATATTATTTTCTAATATTCTAGATTTTTCATGATTTTCTGGAATTTTTCGGAATTAAAATGTAAATCTTCAAAACCGGTGTCGGCCAGTATCACTGGTTGATTCCAGGAATTTTAATTTACAATTGGAATCAAATTTCTGGATTCCGCTTTTACATTTTATCTTAGAATTATGTTTTCATCCTTCGGGCATTTTCTGGAATTTTCAGACTTTATCAAATTCAGCCTACCCGGTGTAGACACCGCGCCCAGTACATTCTAAGATTTTTATTTTGAAAATGAGATAGAATTTCTGAAAACCGATTTCATTAAAAGTCATTTTATAATATTTATGATTTTTGTGATTTTTGGATAGCATTCCGAGATACTTCAATTTTTAGTCATTTCTGGAGTTTTCGGTATTTTCCCAGATACCGAGAACTTATCCAAGTTTTCCACTTCTCTATCTTTCCATATTTTTCTCTCTCTTCCTCAAACACGATCTTAGCCAGCCAGGTTCATCATTTAATGCAGCCACCCTCTCCATGCTGCATTAAATGCGTATGGGCTAATTCAACTCAAGTCAAATCCCCCATGCTTTGTCTTTTTCCTTTGAAACGCAGCTTCCTTGCGTTTTTCTCTGGACGCAGCCTTGAAGCTCCCGCGTTTGGCTCCATTTTGGCCTAAACGCAGCCTTGGGACCTTGCAAACGCCACACTCTTTGGAGGGAAGTGATGATGGGTTATTATTATAATGTTTCCTCCCTTTATATATATGCATCCCCTTCTCTCTCTTTCATTTTCCTTCATCCTTTTTGCCTCCTGCAAGCTCCAACAGCAAGCTCCATCTCCACCAAGCCCTTGGTTGGCCATCACAACCCCTTACCTTCACCATTTTCCACTAGCTCCTCCATCTTCTTCTCCTCCATATTCTCCACCCTTTTCCAACCACTAACTCCTTCTTCTTCAACTTCTTTCACCAAGAGACACCCAAAGAACCCATCACCTCCACAAAACTTCATCACCATCTCCACCACCACCCACCACCGTAGCCTCCACCGAGCATACCATCTTCACCCCCTCGTCAACCTCTTTCCGGCGGACTATAGCTTCATTCCCCGCAACGCCATTTGCAAAATCTCGTTTTGCCATATTGAGTTGGACTTGCACCATCAACCTTTTGCCTTCTCTTGTGAGGACCGGTACCCTCCTTTGGATTGGGACCGCGTTTCTCTGCGTCGGACGCATTTTAGGCGAGTAATTCTACTCGCCAAGACTTGGATATTATTTCATATTTGTTAAGAAAACGCACCAGTTTCCTGAAAATGCACCAGTTTCCTAAAAACGCACCAGTTTGCTAAAACGCACCAGTTTGCTAAAAACGCACCAGTTTCCTAAAAACGCACCAGTTTGCTGAAAACGCACCATTTGCTAAAAACGCACCAGTTTGCTAAAAACGCACCAGTTTGCTGAAAACGCACACAGTTTCCTAAAACGCACCAGTTTGCTGAAAACGCACCAGTTTGCTAAAAACGCACCAGTTTGCTGAAAACGCACCAGTTTCCTGAAAACGCACCAGTTTCCTAAAACGCACCAGTTTGCTGAAAACGCACCAGTTTCCTGAAAACGCACCAGTTTCCTGAAAACGCACCACTTTTCTGAAAACGCACCACTTTTCTGAAAACGCACCACTTTCTTGAAACGCACCACCTTCTTGAACGTGCCACTTTTGAGACGCGACCCAACCGAACGCAGCCTTCTTAAGTCGATTTGACCCTGTACTATAGTCGACTAACTCCTTCTCTAAGTCGACTAATTTCTCTCCCTAGTCGACTAATCTTGATTAATTGTTATGGTTAATTACTCCTTTGATTTTGAACATTATCTTTGGGTCATTTATTATATATCGCTATTTGCAAGACTTGTCACTTGATGAATATCACCTCTTATCATGCTATCTATTAACACAAGGCATGATACACCTGACTCCTATAATTATCATTATAACGGGAATGATAACCGGACTTCATGATTTACAAACTTGATATACCTGTACTCCTGATATGTTCCTGCTCATTCCCGAAATCTGATAATTATTTAATATACCATAAAATGGACAACTTACATTGGGTCGGGGGAAACATGCGGCTATCAATATGTGTTCGTGTTTACAGTGGTATTAGGTATGTTGTGCAACTAAATTTCCGGTCTGACCTGTGGGCCTCCAGGCGACCGAGGGGAGTGCTGGCTCCCTCATTCCTGGTACCATCATGATAAGGGCATACAATAAGACCCTCCTGTTTGCCTTGCGGCGGGTTCCGTCTACCAAGCAACGGAACAATCCTGGGCCGTGGTCCCGGGTATGCACGGGACCCACTGTGAACATAGTTCGTTGATACCCCCGCTAGTTTCCAATAACAACCTTGCTTTACTGGGATATGGATCTATGTGTGCTGGGACGCTAGTCCACATAGCTAGATATCAGGGTAAGGTAAGTAATAATAATAATAATAACAATAATAAGACGCTAATTGTGGGTGTTGTATACGCTTGGATTACGGTAACATGAGATAAAGGTATATAGATGAGGGTTTCCTTGTTTGGATTATTCCCTCGAGGTACTAGTCTCATGAGGCCGTAGCTTAAGCTTATATAATGCCCTTTCATTTTTAACATGTTGCGCTTCTTTACTTGCTGGCTGATTACTCATGATATTGCACCACCTCTCATGCTCTTTCCTCTTATGCCACTCGCTGTTACCTGATCACTTGTTTGGGAGGTCCTGACTCCCTTGAATTTGTATGTTCAGGTTCCGAACCTTGGATCGAGGTGGAGCCTTCTGTGGAGGACCAGGCTTTCCTTTCCGAGCAGGCTGATTAGTCTCGGTTGCTGTCATCCCAGACTTTCCTTTTGGCTCGCGGGACCTTTCTTCAGCTCGTGAGCATCTTTGTAACTATCTTGTAAATCGTACTTTTGAGTTTGGCTGTGATATGATGCATGCGATATGTAAATATATGTCACATTCTGTGATAACCTTGTACCTTGTACTTCTTATGTTGGCATATGAAAGGACGCTACGCTTTGTCGTACTCTGATTCTTGTTTGTACTGATGCTTAGCGTATGTACGTCGCAGTGACGTCCCCGTACCCGTGGGATCGGGGCGTTACAATAAATCTTCCTCAGCTGAAGAATTTTAACCCCTTTTTAATAGCAACCTGAGCTATTTATAGGGGTTTTAGGGGTAAAATTGTCCCCTAAAATTTTTCATAATGGGGTTAACTCCCTCATTACGTGTGCAGTACTTGACCCAGTAATATGGGTAGTTATAACTGAAACACAGGGCTCCTCTCAAGTTGAAATGCGAGTTTGAGCTCTGCGTTTAGCCGTTGAGGTAACGCTAGACGCGGGTCTTGAGTTTCGCGTTTTGGGCGTCACGGTGGTGTTGAAAGGCGAGCCTCCGACTATGTTTCCTCATTGACGTGGTATTAGACGTGTGCCTCGAGCTTCGCGTTTGAGATGCGGGCTTCAAGATTTGTGCCTGAGCACTGAAGTGGTACTGAGACGCGGGCTTTGAGCTCTGCGTCTTGGAATTGCAGTGGTGTTGAGACACGGGCTTTGAGCCCTTCGTTTTGCTTTTGCACGAGTGGCTTTGATTAGCCTCGCGTTTGAATCATGAACTCTGTTATCTGATGACTTGTCTTAGACAGTTTACAGAACTCCCTCTAAAGTTTTTGAAACTCCGCGGTTGACTTGGACGAATTTCGAAACACTTTGGACATTCTATTTGGCAGCAAGCTCTCAAGACTGGACTAGCAATCTTCTGAGATACCTTGAGCTCGATCTTGTCTGGATTTTGATCTTCGTGAGTGTACTGTTAAACTCTTTGAAGCCACTAGAGATGATTATCGTGAGTGTCCAGATACGCAGTCTGGACCTCATTGGTCCTCTGAACAAGTTGTCGTGTACTGTTGAATCAGGAGAGACTGCTAACTGCTTGTGCCAGTGTACTGTTGAACTGATTGCAGAAGTAGAGACTAAACACATATCTTGTAGACGCAAAAGGTCGTGTTACCTTGAAAACGCGAACCGCGTCTAAAGTAGAAAAGACGCGAACATCGAGTGGAGATGCGGCTCTCACTGTATTGAATAGACGTGGCTCTGTTAGAGTTGAGGCGCAGCTCTCTTGTTCTACTCAAACGTGAGCTTGAGAATACTGACGAGATGCAGTCTTTATAGTGGAGACGCGAACTTCTCCTTATTGAAGAGACGCGGCTCTGTTAACCGCGAGATTCGCGTTCTAGGTGCGTGGCCACGTGTCCGGCGGAGCTTGAAGAGACGGTGTTCTCTTTAAAACGTGAGGTCCGTGTTCTGGGCGCGTTGCCACGCATCTGGCGACGATCGGTCTCTAGATATGGGCCGCATATCTTGAGTGATTACTGTGCCTATAAAATGACAGCAGTCTTTCAAGAGTCATCATTAGACTCTTTTCTTCTTCGTTGATTTTTGCATTCAGTACTTAAAAACTCAAGAAAAACTCTGAGCTTTTTCTTTCCTTTTCTCATCTTTTCTAAAGAATTCACCGTTAAAAATGGCCCCAAAACCAAGCCTGTGGTTTCCTTCTCGAGCTCCATCGCTCCAGAGGTTTAAATGGGAGTTTCACTACGCAAGAAACCCTATTTCAAATAATAAGACCACCCGAATCGGTTTCTGCCATTAAAGAACTTGAAGAGTTATCTTAACTCTTAAACTTCTTCTGAGTTGAACCGCCAACGCGAGACTTACGCCTGTGTTTGATTTTCGGATGCGACTCTTGCATAGGTAGGCAAGACGCGAGTTTGACGACATCCGCGTCTTCGCTTCATCAGCTTGAGCCTATGTCTGCTTGTTGAATGCAGCTTTCATTGAGCCTTGCTGTAACACCCCGCTCTCGGAATACGTATTTAGTTGCGTATTCAGATTTTTCGATCGTATTTTTCAATTTACTTCCTGTATTTGTTTTTCTTTATGAATTATTTATATGATTGTTTTGCCTTGGATTGGGATTCGTGAACTCGAGTCAGCCCTAGTCTGAACCGGGAACCCAATCCTAGTGAATTGTTCGATTTGGTCTTTTCGCTATTCCGATTTAATTGATTTCAGTTTTAAACATCGTTTTCTAATATTTTAGATTTTCTATGATTTTCTGAAATTTTCTTGAATTAAATTGAAAATCTTCAAAACCGGGGTCGACTAGTACCGCTGCTCGATTCTCAGATTTTTAATTTACAAACGGAATTGAAATTCTAAAAACAGCTTTCCCATAACTTCTTAAAATCACATTTTCTATCTAAATACTTTTTCTGAGAATTTTCTGAATTTATCAAAATCCCCCTGGATTTGGTGTCGGCCAATATCACTGGTTGATTCCAGAAATTTTAGTTTACAATTAGAATTAAATTTCTACATTCTGCTTTCATATTACTTCTTAGAATTATATTTTCTTCTTTTAGGCATTTTCTGAGATTTTTCAGATTTTATCAAAATCCGGCCAACTCGGTGTAGACCGTATCGACGGTTGACTTCAGGATTTTTATTTTGAAAATGAGATTGAATTTCTGAAACCGATTTCAGCAAAGATCTTTAAATAATATTTATTATTTTTGAGAATTTTTGGGAAGCTTTCCGAACTACTTTATTTTTCGGGCTTTTCCGGAGTTTTCGGTGTTTTCCCCAGATACCGGAATCTTATCCTGATATCCTAATTTTTCTCTCTCCTCGCTAGACGCGAGTTTCACATAACCTGGATTCAGTCTTTAATGCAGAGATCTCTCCATTCTGCATTTAATGTTATGTCCTTTAAGTCATCATGACTTTTGTCTTTTCTGTTAAACGCGATTCTCGCGTTTGTCTTTAGGACGCAGGCTTCATCTCCGTGTCTGGGTTAGTTGGCCTAGACGCGGGTCTCCTTTGCCAGACGCAAATATCATTTAAATGGGACGCATGTCTCATTTGATGAAGGATGACAATCTTGTAATAATTATTTTCCTCCATTATATACGACCCCCATTTCTTCCTCTCTCTTTCATTTTTCTTCTTCTTTCTTCCCCACCAACAGCCAACGAAAGCCAACAGCAGCAAATGAAAAACACCTAGAGGGAGGGGGGTGAATAGGTGTTAGTGCTAATCTAAAACTTAATGCAAAACTAAGTGCGCTAAATGCGGAAGCTAATGCAAATTATGCACAAACTAATACAATACAACAAGTGTAGCCGAATTCCCCTTGCGAGGCTCTGGACTAACTCCCCTTGATTCCCCTTGAAATGGGTTGAGGCGCTATGTGAAGCTCTTGTTGGATGAGTATAAGTTGGGCACACACACACACAAGCAATCCAAGCAATGTGCACACACAATCAAGCCAAGCAATCAAGGATATAGCAATATGGATTATGCAAGGCACAACACAAGCAAATAAATATGATATGACAAGATGAATTATGCTCAACACAAGCAAATATGATATGAATGAAGTATGATGCTTTGCACAAATGTAAAGAGAGAGAGTTAGAGAGACAATGGATCAATCGCAAAGACCAAGATATGTTTCGAGGTTCGAGCACCCTTGCTCTACATCCCCGCCTACACCACCGTGTAGGATTTCCAATCCACTATCTCCCACCGAGGGAACCTCTACCGAAGAGGATTTGTTACAACACTTAGGAGTACCAAACTCCTCTCTCAAACAACCACCTCACAACCGAGGGGTAGGCCCGTAGCCAAATACAACAACCAACACCTCCACCGAAGAGGGTTACAACCAAATCTCCACCTCTCACAGAGGGAGCAAACCAATCACCCGATCACCTCTACCAAAGAGGGATACAACAAGAATAAGGGTATTTACAACAAGTGGTCCAAAAACCACAAACTCAAACTCTCTTCTTTTTCTCTTTTCTTTTCCACAAAATAAGATCTTAATAGATTAGGATAGTATGATAGCTCAAGTGTGAAAAACTAGGTGTTTGGAAAACAAGCAACAAAGAAAAACACTTGGAAAAATTCTTGCAAAAGATATAGAATGGAAACCAAGACAAATCTCCCAAAATATTCTTTTCTTTGATTTTTCTAAAAACCTAAAACAATAAAGATTGAAAGATTAAAGCCCCAAACACTGTTGAAAAACTTGTTTTAAACACTTCAGGAAACCAGAATTTTTTCTCTTCAAAAACTTAGCCAAAATCCCCAAAGAGATGGGTTTATATAGGCCCATCAGAAAACTAGCCGTTAGGCTGAGCTGGCAGCCTGACAGGCTGCCGGTCGACCGACCCGGTCGACCGCCAACGGTCAGAAATATGACCGTTGGGCAACTGCGGTCGACCGGCCCGGTCGACCCAACCAAACAGAGAGCAGAGCTTTCATCCCGGTCGACCGGCACGGTCGACCCAAACAACCCGAGAGCAGAGCTCTCAGACTCGGTCGACCGGCTCGGTCGACCGTTTTTGTGTCTGCCCAGACGTGCACATCTGTGCACATCGGTCGACCCTACGGGTCTACCGGCTCTTAGTGCGGTCGACCGTCCGGGTCGACCGACCAGCCTGTCAGCACAAAAAAAGACAGAAAATTTGGGAAAAATATTTTCTAAAAAATCTTTTATCTCTTTTAAAAATACCATAAAAATTGTTTTATCATTTTATATTGAAACTCAAACAAGTGATAAAAATTCCAAGACAATATATCAACATATCAATTCATTTTTGTGTCTTGCCAATTTTATCAAAAACAAAACTTGTATTTTTATCAAACTTGATTTTTCAATAGGAAATCTGATTTTCCTAAAACTTATAGAAATACAAAAACATGATATTTGAACATTATTAAGCATGATGCATATGGACATAGGTCTAATATACATTCAACAAATATATCATAGTTTTTGTCTTTAATTACAAAATATGTTTTATACCAAAACATAAAACTATATGAATAGGTATGTCAAACTAAGTTTGTATAAGTCATATGAGCATGTATGTATATCTAGAACATATCTCATATACATAGAAATAAAGTAAACTTGTTTTGATCAAACTATTCATGAAAATCAAAATCCAAATCATGAAACGTGTGTGTTGTGCACTTGAGCATATCAACTAAACTAAGCTTTACAAATGGATCTAAACACACTATCTAAACTAGGATACCTAAGTCTTTGTGTCAACAAGAAGACTTGCTCAAAACTCTCCATCCATGGGCTAGGCAATGTGTGATCTTGAAGCTTTGGCCCTGGAATCATCATGAAAAGCTTCTAAACACCTTGTTGAAGCTAATCACCAACTAATATCTTGGTTAATGATCTGAAACTTAAACAACACAAGATTGTTAGTAAACATAACTACATGAGTTAATCATCATCAAAACTAGAGTGGAAGCCTTTGGGCCAACAATCTCCCCCTTTTTGATGATGACAAAACTCATGGAGTTATATATGCATGGATTAAAGTTAAGCTTCAAAGAAGCTCCCCCTTAACTCATGCATAGACATAAATAATAAGATATGGAAATGAAGCATATGAATATGTATGCAAGTATGGAGATAAAACATGCAACAAGCATAAATCAAAATCTTTTTCTCCTATTTGCAATACAAGAACATATATGCATAAATAATAAGGAAGACAAATACTTCTCCCCCTTAAGCAATGAAAACATGCATATAAACTCAAATACTTCTCCCCTTTTTGTCAATCATCAACAAAGGGTTCAAAGTAAAATCAAATCAAACAAATTTTTCTCCCCCTTTTTGTCAAACAAAAAGATCAAGAAGGGGTTTAAACAATCCAAACAATAAAATGAGGGGTAAAAATCTTTCTCCCCTTTTAAGTCAATCAAAACAATAAAACAATGTTCTCCCCCTTTTTGTCTAAAACAAAAAACAAGATCAATAAGGGGTGACTATAAACAACATGATATCAATAGATAAATATGTCAATGAAGCATCTTGATATCAATAAACAAAGATCAATAGATGTTATATGCTATATACATTCATGAAGAGGAAGACGCTAAGTTAGCTTCCCTACACATATGCATTACATGAAAGAGATGTTAAGCCCTAATTCACATAACACACATTATGTAATGTATAAGAGGAGATGTGAAGCTCCCCCTACACACGTGTACCACATAATGAAGAGATGTTAAGCTCTTCAATATAAGATACACTCATCATGAATCTATATGCATATAGTCAATACAAATCAAAACTTTTGTATTTTTCTTAAAAAAAAATTTAGATACCAATTTTAAGTAAAAACACATGAAACATCTTGATATCAATAATAAATTTTGAATGCCTAAATAAAATTTTGATACCAATGTAAATAATTTTCATATCAAACATATGATACCAATATGAAAATTTTCAATCATAAAGTAAGGGAGTGGGAAACAATACCAATTGAAGAATCACCAATTGAAATACAAAATTAAATTTCTCCCCCTTTATGAAATACCAACTAAAAGGATGCATGGGCTTGATACCAATTTAAAAGTAATCAATTGAAATAAAATTGAAACTCAAGCACTAGCATAAACAAGATTTTATGAAAAATTTATATCTTAAGCACCAATGAAAGTGTATGAAATAGAATGAGTACCAATCACCAATAGATGATACCAATTGAAAATATACAAACACAATAAACATATGAGTATACAAAAAGATCAAAATGATACCAATTGAAAGAGTTCAATGATACCAATTGACATAGCAATGAGTTTAAGTGTATACATCATATTACAATACCTCCCAATCAAGGTTCAAGTTTTAAATGATTTTCATTTTAAAGCATACAAGACCATGATCTCCCATCCATCCGCCCATAGATGGTAGGTGTTTTCAAAAATAGATTTGAAAATGTAATTTTGTTTGAAAATCACTACCAAATTGAAGAATACGAACTAGTCAAAATGAAAAACTTGTTAACTAGTGCGAAATCCTTCAAGTAAGGAATAAACTAAAAATAATTTTCATAAAACATGAAATCCACATGATAATCAACACTCTAATTCAATTAGGCATAAATATGACTCATGAATACAAAACATGAGCAAGCAATAAATGTGAGTGTACAAATAAAGTGTGAATATCATAATCATGAAAATATTCAATTAAGCTCAATTATTTCTTAAACACGAAAATCATCAAAACTTATTTAACCTTCATGGCATATGTATGTCTAATACAAACTAAAGTATACATACATATCCAAAACACAACGAGTCCACAAAATATATGCATTAAGGCACGTGGCTCAAAAAGGATAAACATGTATATCTAATAGTTTGGACAAGATAGACATATACATGAAGTGAAAACTCATAAAACAAATCCAAAAATGAAATACAAGTTTGAAATGTATGAATCATCAAACTAGACTATACTAGCACATTTAATGGGTTCAAATAAGCATTCAACTCAAACATATATAGATTTATTTGTGGCCCACTATATGTACAAGTATAAATCCTAGTCTTAATGAAAACTAACATCTAAAAAAGTAATCTTAACAAGAAGCATCAAAACACAATATAGAAATCATCATGATAGAACTAAAACATGATTACTATGTAAATTCACATGTATTAGATTCATGATGTACATTATAGCTTAAACAAAAGTGAGAACACTAAGAATGGGTTCATACAAGCATGCGTGTCTCAAATACTATATATGTATGTCAAGGATCTAATAATCATGGCATTTACATACTAATCCAAAGACAATGAAAACATGCTATAAAACATCAATATGAAATACAACACATATATGATCAATATGTACATGCATGTGCATTAGATCTAGGTCATACAAATTAGTTTTGTCAAGGTGAAAACACAAAAATATAAGTCCATATAAAACATGGATATTTCAACCAACTAATAAGTATAACACTAATCTAATCAACATGACATATTCAAGATGATCACTAAACATCAAATCATGCTATGAAAGATAAATATGGAAAGTATGTAAACATAAGGAGTTAGAGATTCGATACCAAAACCAATGAGGACACGCTCTATTTCTCCAAAACAAAGGTGGTCCTCTCCACCAAACTTTCCTTGAAAGTGATGCATCCAATTGATCTCCTTTAAGTCCGGAACGCATCCACTCCAAGGTGTCATCACTCTCACGTCATGTGAGAGCCCACACCTACATCAAAAACAATAGGAGGGGTGGTCTTTGGTACCCACATCTTGTTGGGTCCATGGGGGTTAGTCCCTTCCCTAACCCAAACAAATTTCTTGCTAAATTTGAAACATTTAATCTATCATAACAAAATTTAGCAAGATGACCTTTTCGGCCACAATGTGTACATGCGTACACATGAGCATACATGTGTTGATGGTGTCCGTGTGGAGCATGTGTATGCCGTGGAAGGTGTGCATGCATAAATGATGGAACTTGTTTCTTTCGAACCAAGGTTTCCAACCGTGTATGGTTCTTAGCACATTGGCTCACAGTGGAGCCCAAACAATCCATTTTCTCCTTCAACATATTTATATCATTTTTAATCATAGAAGAAGTGGAGCATGCAAGGGGTGATCTAGGTGAAACTACCCTAGCATGGCAAACATGTTCATCAATCTTATTTTTCAAAACTTCATTTTTCTTTAAACACATTTCTAAATCTTTAGAAATTGAAGCAATCTTAATTTTCAAAGAATCATTTTCTTTTAAAACAAAATCAACTTTAGAAGATAAATTTTCATTTTTCTTCAAAATAGCATGGCAATCATTTTAGTTTTTAAAAATTCATTTTCTTTAGTGCAAGTTCCAATTGAGATCTCAATGAATCCCTTTCATTATAAACCTCAACCTTCTCTTGCAAAACACAATCAAGTCTAGAATGCAAACTCTTATTTTCTTTTTCAATTTCTAGACTTTTCTTTTTCAAAATCTTATAATTTTCAATTAATTTTTCACAAACAATAGAAAGTTCTTCATTTAAAGCATGGGCATCAAAATTATCACATGAAGAACTAGAGCAATCATCACTATCTAAGTGGGGTTCCGAATGTACCTCAAGGGAGTCATTCCCTTGGACCATGAAGCATTGTGAATCGGATTCTCCACTAGATTCCTCTTCTTGAATTTGCACTTGAAGCTCCGAGGTGGTGGTTGTTGTTGTCAATTTGTTCCACACTGCAAAGGCGGAATCAATGTTAGAAATACACATAAGATAATCTTTAGATAATGTGCTTCTAATGGCCTCTAGGGCTTGTGCATTGGCCCCTATATGATTGCGATCACTAAGGAAGGATTCCTTGGTAATAGCAAGATAAACTTTATGACCTAGGTTTGTAAATAAACGGTCATCCTAATCTTCCAAACATGAATGTTGGAAGGGTCATACATAGGTGGGGTCATGAAGGCCATGGTAAACTATATGTGTGCAAACAAGCAAATGCAAACAATAGATTAGCAAGCAAACGGATCTCACTCCTAGGATGTTAAGCCTAAGTATCAGGAGCACTAGCTCTGACACCAATTGAAAAACACCTAGAGGGGGGGGGGGTGAATAGGTGTTAGTGCTAATCTAAAACTTAATGCAAAACTAAGTGCGCTAAATGCGGAAGCTAATGCAAATTATGCACAAACTAATACAATACAACAAGTGTAGCCGAATTCCCCTTGCGAGGCTCTGGACTAACTCCCCTTGATTCCCCTTGAAATGGGTTGAGGCGCTATGTGAAGCTCTTGTTGGATGAGTATAAGTTGGGCACACACACACAAGCAATCCAAGCAATGTGCACACACAATCAAGCCAAGCAATCAAGGATATAGCAATATGGATTATGCAAGGCACAACACAAACAAATAAATATGATATGACAAGATGAATTATGCTCAACACAAGCAAATATGATATGAATGAAGTATGATACTTTGCACAAATGTAAAGAAAGAGAGTTAGAGAGACAATGGATCAATCGCAAAGACCAAGATATGTTTCGAGGTTCGAGCACCCTTGCTCTACATCCCCGCCTACACCACCGTGTAGGATTTCCAATCCACTAGCTCCCACCGAGGGAACCTCTACCGAAGAGGATTTGTTACAACACTTAGGAGTACCAAACTCCTCTCTCAAACAACCACCTTACAACCGAGGGGTAGGCCCGTAGCCAAATACAACAACCAACATGTAACGCCCCGATTCCACGGATACGGAGACGTCACTGCAACGTATATACGTAGGTCAGAAAATGCCCCCACGTATATACGCTAAGCATAAAAGTACAAGCAAGGATCAGAGTACAACACAAAGCGTGGTATACATACATATGCCAACATAAAAGTACAAATACAAAGTTATACAGGATATGATGAACTATTACACAACACATGTGTCTTTTATCACAACCAAGTCCAAAAGTAAAATATACAATAAAGATACAAAATGCTCACGAGTAGGATGAAGATCCCGTGAGTCAAAAGAGGAGTCTGGCACGAAAGAACTGGAACTAGGCTGCCAGCTCACTAAGAAAAGCTTGATCTGCTGTGGACAGCTCCACTTCGATCCAAGCTTCCAAACCTGAACATACAAATCCAAGGGAGTCAGGACCTCCCAACAATGAACAGGCTACAGCCAAATGGCTAAGAAACAAGAGTAGGAGAGTTAGAACACAAGGATAGCAGGTATGAACAAATAAAACATAACATCTATAAAACAGGAATCCAGAGTAAAGTTGATTTCAAGCAAGATTGATTGTATACGCTTAAGTCACGGTCCCATGAGACTAGTACATCGAAGGAATAATCCAAACAAGGAAACCCTCATCTATATACTTTTATCTCATGCAATCGAAATCCAAGCGTATAGAATCAGAGTTGCAAATCACACGATAGTCATAGCAGAATACATAACAAGAATAACAGGAATCCCTAACTGGAGTAACAGGAGTCCTAATAGGCATCATAACAAGCATAAGGGAATAGTCACAGGAGTCATAACAAGAATACCAAGAGTCATAACAAGATCCATAACGGGTATCTTAACAGGCATAACAGGAATATAAATTATTATTATTACTCGTCTGACTCATATATCTCGGTATGTGTCCGGGTGTACATCCCAACACACATACATCCATATATAAGCAAGTCGAGGGTCGTTACCGGAAGTAGATGGAGAACTGATAGAGCTTCTTATAGTAGTTTCCATACACCTGGAACCAGTTTGGAGGCCCAAGTCCCCCTAACACTAATCTCCTGTGGGCCCTAAGTCCCACTAACACTTACCGCCAGTATTTTATTCCATTACTATAAGCAAGATATCATTCCGGCATCCATCACTTCCTCCCATTCCCCATACAAGTTGTCCTTTTTATGGTTTATTAACATAATTATCAGATTAAGGGAATGAGCAGGATCATAACTGTAATACGTAATTGGAATCATAACAAGTAATCAGGTACTACATTCCCATTATCGTGATAATTATAAGAATCAGGTGTATCATGCTTGGTGTCAAGAGATAGCATGACAAGGGTGATGATATTTAACAAACAACCAAACATGACAAGAGATTGATAATAGTCTGGGTAAGTCATGACATAACATGAGGGCCTTCAATTGTCAAGTGATATACATGTGTTAAATAGAAGTGAGAAACTGATAAGACTGAGGTAATGACATGGCAAGTGGTAACATAGAAGTAGCACAAAGTTCAACGACCACGAAGGGCCGGCCACGCATGGTGCACGATAAGGAAGTAAGAATATCACCGGCATGGTACATGTACAAGAGTGAAATTACCCTAACACAAGCAGTTGCAGGCAATACATGAACATGGAATTATGAAGTGACAAGAGGTGATATACATCAAGTGGCAGGTCATGAAGTACAAGTCATGAAGTACAAGCAAGAACAGTATATAGCACATGTACCAAGCATAAGATCCAAACTTAAGAAGGAAATTAACTATACAAAACAGCTAAGGTTAGTCGACTAGGTGGAAGGGTTAGTCGACTAATAGAGGGGTTAGTCGACTAACAGTCTGGACTGGTCGACTAAAACTGGGTTCCAGAGAGTTGGAGTTGGTTTCAGGGAAAGGTTAGTCGACTAGGGTCAAGGGAGTAGTCGACTAACAGACACGTCAAGTCGACTAACAGTAAGGTCAAGTCGACTAAAACTGTGATACAGAGGGTTGGTTTCTGATTCAGGACAAGTTAGTCGACTAGGGTAAAAAGAGTAGTCGACTAATAAAGATTTCTAGTCGACTAATAATTAAGATGAGTCGACTAAAACTGTGTTCCAGAAAAAGGTTACGTTTCAAGAAAAAGGGTTAGTCGACTAATCCCTAGGTCAAGTCGACTAATCGTGGTCAGAAAACAGCGTACAGAACAGAATTTGAAGTTGTGTTGGATGATCAAAAAGTGTGATTTTGAAGCTACAAATGTACAAGATAAGTAGACACAAGTATGCCAAGAAGTTTACAAGTCTTGGTGAGTAAAATACTCACTTAGATCGGTAATCGAAGCTCTATGAACTCGAAATGGTTGTGGTCGACGATATCACCAAGAACGATCCCAAATCAAAAGTTGATGTTGCTTGAGATGGAGATGATGACCTTGGAGATGACCTTGGAGTTGACCTTGGAGATGTTTTGGAGTTGGTGGTTGAGCTTGAGATGAAGATGAAGTCTTGTGGAGGAGATTTCTTTGGTGAGGTGAAGTAAAAAGAAGGGTTAGAAATGAAAGGGAAGTTATATATAAGATTGGGATTTTGTGAAGGAGGTGCAATTAGTGTAGAAAAGAGGGGGTTTTGTGTAAATAGGGGGAGGGTGAGGTGTCCCTCATTTGGCCACTTGGCCGGCCATGGGAGAGAGAGAGAGAAAGAGGGGTAATAATGAGGGAGTTGGTGGAATTGTGTGGAGTTGGAATTTTTGGAAAATTGGAAATTAAAAAAAGCTTGGCTTGTGGAGGAAGGAAAGAATTAAAGAAAAGGAAAAAGGAAAAGGAAAAGAAATTGTGAGAGAAGATATTTTCTTGGAATCAAGAAATGAAACTGCTGAAAAGACTGATACCCAGGTTTATGTCGAGGATGCGAAAAACATTTCGGAAAATGCCGGAATCGTCCGAAATTCAAGTATCTCGGAACGACCCGAAATAATTATCAAAAATCAAGAATATTATATTAAGAAACATAGTGAAATCCGTTTTAAGAAATACTTTATAGTTTTAAAACTAAAATCCCGGAACCAATTATCTACCGACTCCGGTGGAATTTTCATAAATTCATAAAATCCTCAGAAAAAGCATTTAGGTAGGAAATGTAATTCTAAGACATAATGTCTAAAGACCCATCTAGAAATTCCAAACCGTTTGTAAATTAAAAATCCAGGGATCGGTCAGCGGCACTGGCCGACACCGTTTAGAAGAAATTCCTTTTAATTCAGGAAAAATCCAGAAAATCATAGAAAATCTAATATTTTGAAAAATAATATTTGAAACTGAAATCGGTTAAATACAGAAGGTAAAACGAAAAATACGATTGAAAAACTGAATACGCAACTAAGTACGTATTCCAGGAACGGGGTATTACACAACACCTCTACCGAAGAGGGTTACAACCAAATCTCCACCTCTCACAGAGGGAGCAAACCAATCACCCGATCACCTCTACCAAAGAGGGATACAACAAGAATAAGGGTGTTTACAACAAGTGGTTCCAAAAACCACAAACTCAAACTCTCTTTCTTTTTCTCTTTTCTTTTCCACAAAAACAAGATCTTAATAGATTAGGATAGTATGATAGCTCAAGTGTGGAAAACTAGGTGTTTGAAAAACAAGCAACAAAGAAAAACACTTGGGAAAATTCTTGCAAAAGATATAGAATGGAAACCAAGACAAATCTCCCAAAATATTCTTTTCTTTGATTTTTCCAAAAAACTAAAACAATAAAGATTGAAAGATTAAAGCCCCAAGCACTGTTGAAAAACTTGTTTTAAACACTTCAGAAAATCAAAATTTTTCTCTTCAAAAACTTAGCCAAAATCCCCAAAGAGATGGGGTTTATATAGGCCCATCAGAAAACTAGCCGTTAGGCTGAGCTGGCAGCCTGACAGGCTGCCGGTCGACCGACCCGGTCGACCGCCAACGGTCAGAAATATGACCGTTGGGCAACTGCGGTCGACCGGCCCGGTCGACCCAACCAGACAGAGAGCAGAGCTTTCATCCCGGTCGACCGGCACGGTCGACCCAAACAACCCGAGAGCAGAGCTCTCAGACCTGGTCAACCGGCTCGGTCGACCGTTTTTGTGTCTGCCCAGACGTGCACATCTGTGCACGTCGGTCGACCCTACGGGTCGACCGGCTCTTGGTGCCTTCGACCGTCCGGGTCGACCGACCAGCCTGTCAGCACAAAAAAAGACAGAAAATTTGGGAAAAATATTTTCTAAAAAATCTTTTATCTCTTTTAAAAATACCATAAAAATTGTTTATCATTTTATATTGAAACTCAAACAAGTGATAAAAATTCCAAGACAATATATCAACATATCAATTCATTTTTGTGTCTTGCCAATTTTATCAAAAATAAAACTTGTATTTTTATCAAACTTGATTTTTCAATAGGAAATCTATTTTTCCTAAAAACTTATAGAAATACAAAAACATGATATTTGAACATTATTAAGCATGATGCATATGGACATAGGTCTAATATACATTCAACAAATATATCATAGTTTTTGTCTTTAATTACAAAAATATGTTTTATACCAAAACATAAAACTACATGAATAGGTATGTCAAACTAAGTTTGTATAAGTCATATGAGCATGTATGTATATCTAAAACATATCTCATATACATAGAAATAAAGTAAACTTGTTTTGATCAAACTATTCATAAAAACCAAAATCCAAATCATGAAACGTGTGTGTTGTGCACTTGAGCATATCAACTAAACTAAGCTTTACAAATGGATCTAAAACACACTATCTAAACTAGGATACCTAAGTCTTTGTGTCAACAAGAAGACTTGCTCCAAAACTCCATCCATGGGCTAGGCAATGTGTGATCTTGAAGCTTTGGCCCTGGAATCATCATGAAAAGCTTCTAAACACCTTGTTGAAGCTAATCACCAACTAATATCTTGGTTAATGATCTGAAACTTAAACAACACAAGATTGTTAGTAAACATAACTACATGAGTTAATCATCATCAAAACTAGAGTGGAAGGCCTTTGGGCCAACAGCAAAGGCAGCCGCCTTGCTTCCTTGGCCGGCCACTCTACCCTCCATTTTCACCACCATCTCCGCCACCAACTCCTCCACCATTCTCTCCTCCATCTCCTCCTTCATTCCAACAACAACAACAACCATAACACCACCACCACACCACCTTCTTCTTCCTCTCTTTCCACCAAACAACCCATTTTCACCACCAACTTCACCACCATTGCCACCACCACCTACACCACCTTGACCACCACGAACCTCGCCATCTTCCTCTCCTCGGAATACTCTTTCCAACGGACCTACTCGTTGCTCTTCGAAACACCATTTCAAAAACTCCAAAAATCCATTTTGTACTAGACTTGCACTCCATTCTTGCCTTGGGCTACCGGATTCCGGCCGTCTCCGGCCACCTCCGGCCGCCGCCGGCGACCGCTGGCCATGGCCGGCCATTATCCCTCCTTTCCTTCTTCTTTTCTTTCCTTTCCTTCTTTCTTTTCTTCCCTTCTTTCTTTCTTTCTTCTTCTTCATTTTCCTTCTTTTTCCATTCTTTCTCTGTTCCTTGTTCTTCCCTGCGTCTCTCTCTTTCTCTGTTCCTGCGTCTCTCTCTCCCCCTCTCCATGTACACTGTCTCCCTCTCTCTCTTGTCCTGTCTCTTTCTCTTTCACTCTATTGCTAGACGCGGCTCACCCTCGCGTTCAAGCAATTCCTTAAAGCGATCCTCGTGTTCTTGTGTTAACGTGACGCGGGGCTCATTCTCGCGTCTGCATTCTTCTCATGTCCTTACTTAAACGCGAGTCTCAAACCTCGCCTTTGTGAAAATCTACGCGACGTGACTCTCGCATCTGCGACCCTACGTCTCACTCTCAATCTCGCGTCCCCCTGTGTACACTCTCTCTCCCTATGCACTCTCTCTCTCCATATACTTCTCTCTAGCCCTCTCTTTCTCTCTCCTCTCTCATTCTCTTTCTCTCTTGATTTTCTCCTCTCTCTCTAACGCATTGACGCGTTGATTACCTGAATTCCGGAGATCGGAGATTTCACTGTATTTTCCGTATATAGGCGACTGTCCTCGCCTTCCCTTTGGACTTTCCCGCATTGTCGGGTTGACTTGTATTGCATTATGTATTTGTATCGGTATTCCCATTTATATTGTGATGTACATACTTGTTATATAACTCTTGACATACACCTGTCTGTATCATTTAGCAACTGACATATTAATACCTGACTTGTGATTATCACATTCACGGGAATCCTGCCATGTTATTCTGTATTGCATACAATGACTTGAATCATGTGCCTGTTATCCTGTATTATATATATACAGTGACCCGAATCTATAGTATTCATGTACTCCTGAATTCCTAATCGTGTCCTGATCCTTTTATTCCTGTGAATTGCTAATTACCTATTAAATTATATTAAGACAACTTGCACCCGATTTGGGGGAAACTGATGGGCCCTGAATAATCATGTTTATGGTGGTCTTATCGAGTCACGCGTGGTCACATACTTGAGGGATCACCTGGCGGCCACCAGGGATTCCGTGGGGTGTGCTGGCACCCCTACTCCTGTTTATTCCTGCCGGGTATGCACACGCCCTAGGCCTATTTCTATGGGATCTGCGATACTCTATTCCTGTTCGGGCGTAAATAAGTCCTGGTACCTAGCGATACGTTCCGGCTCAGCACCGGATACTCCTGGACCGTTATCCAGGGCATGTACGGGGCCCATCCGAAACATGATTCATCGAACTTCATCAGTTTCTAAACAACTCGCTCTATAAGTTGTAAGTGAAAGTATGTGGAATGGGACGCATACTAAAACCTACAACTTAGACGGCCCCAATTATAATAGGATGCTAATAAATAATTCGTGGTGTTGTTTTGTAACCCGGCTTGTATGCGCTCAGACTACGGTAACATGGGATAAGGTATATAGATAAGGGTTTCCTTGTTTGGATTATTCCTTCTATGTACTAGTCTCATGGAGCTGTGATCTAAGCCTGTACGATCGATTTTGCTCGTAATCAATCTTATTCGATTTTATTCAATTTTACCAGTTTTATCGGTTTCATGTTAGTTTAGGAGATATCCGGTGTTGCCTTGTCTACTTTATTCATCTCCTCGTTACCTGCTCTTATCATCTTATATCATTCATGTTCCCGGCTTGATATCGATTTTTGTCTCTCTACTTGTTCCTGCATGCTGGTACTCACGTCACGGTTTTCAATGCATATTTACGACTTGGATTTATCGATACACATGTGCTTATCTCAGCACGCCATCTGGCTTTCGCATCACCACTCGCCGGGGAGTTCTGACTCCTCTGGATTCTCATGTCCAGGTCATAAAGCTTGGAGTGTGTGGACTCTCTCAGTTGCTGATTAGAGTAGCGCAGGGGAAGCGTGGATCCCCAGCAGACTGTCTGAAGCTCCATCCTTCCAGGCCCCCTGCTCAGCTCTAGAGTTTTCTTGTTATGACTCTGAGCCTCTTTTTGTACTGTTCATACTTGTACATCTTCTTGTATTCTCGCATTTGCGCCATATTGATGATGTAATATTCTTGTAATATTTGTCACATCTGGTGATAACTTTGTAATTGTACTCATATGTTGGAATGTATAATGCACCACCTGCTTTCGTACTCTGATTCTTACCTGTACTGATGCTTAGCGTATATACGTGAGGGTATTTCTGACTTGCGTATATACGTCGCAGTAACGTCTCTGTACCCACGGGATCGGGGCGTTACAGGGTGGTATCAGAGCCTAGGCTCTTGCATCCTCAGTACGTCCAGATGGCAAATTAATGGTAAAGAAATTTCCGACTGGAATACATGAATCCTGATTATACAATCCAACTACAAGTGTAGAGTTATCTTTTTCTTGATCATCCTCCCTTTGATTTCTAGTCCCTTCCATCTTTCCACTGTTTTGGTTTTTCGTAACCTTTATACCAACTTAAGATATGATAGACTAGAGTGGTAGCGGCTGGCAATGAAGGAAGCTATTATATGATCTCTTCGGCCAACTCTATGGTGCATGGGTATTCTCAGGATTGATCCACGATCGGGTTATCTTTCAGACGTCGGTATTCGGATTTCTCTACGACTATTATATATTTTTGGCTATATCTTTCAGAGTGACCGACGCCCGGTATTCGGAATTCTTAATTATCGGTCTTCTTTATTATGCTCAGTATTTTTAGGGGTTTCTTTACCTTCGGTATTTTGGCTTATTCCCGGAGTGATATTAAGTGTGCAGTACAGCAGGAGTTCTATTACAAAGCAAAGATATCAGATCAATATCATTTGGTACCGTTCAAAGACTTATACAACCAGAAGTGTAGAAGATGTCTATTTTTCGATTATTGTTCAGTCGACTCGAGAGCCCTACCCGTGGTGATTCATATCTTGATTGGTATAATTCCCATCCTTGTCCCTTTTGTGTTCATTTTACCCCTTATCGAAATTGCGAGGACGCAATTTTTTGTAAGGTGGATGGAATGTAACACCCCGCTCCCGGAATACGTACTTAGTTGCGTATTCAGATTTTTTGATCGTATTTTTCGATTTACTTCCTGTATTTGTTTTTCTTTATGAATTATTTATATGATTGTTTTGCCTTAGATTGGGATTCGTGAACTCGGAGTCAGCCCTAGTCTGAACCGGGAACCCAATCCTAGTGAATTGCTCGATTTGGTCTTTTTGCTATTCCGATTTGATCGATTTCAGTTTTAAACATCGTTTTCCAATATTTTAGATTTTCTATGATTTTTTGGAATTTTTTTGAATTAAATTGAAAATCTTCAAAACCAGGGTCGACCAGCACGACTGCTCCATTCTCAGATTTTTAATTTACAAACAGAGTTGAAATTCTAAAAACGGCTTTCCCATAACTTCTTAAAATCACATTTTCTATCTAAATACTTTTTCTGAGAATTTTCTGAATTTATCAAAATTCTCCTGGATTTGGTGTCGGCCAATATCACTGGTTGATTTCAGGAATTTTAGTTTACAATTGGAATCAAATTTCTGAATTCTTCTTTCATATTATTTTTTAGAATTATATTTTCTCCTTTTAGGCATTTTCTGAGATTTTTCAGATTTTATCAAAATCCGGCCAACCCGGTGTAGACAGGTATCGACGGTTGACTTCAGAATTTTATTTTAAAAATAAGATTGAATTTCTGAAAATCAATTTCACCAAAGATCTTTAAATAATATTTATTATTTTTGAGAATTTTTGGGAAGCTTTTCAAACTACTTTATTTTTCGGGCTTTTCAAGAGTTTTCAGTGTTTTCCCCAGATACTGGAATCTTATCCTGATATTTTTTTCTTTTTCTAATTTTTCTCTCTCCTCGCTAGATGCGAGTTCCACCTAACCTGGATTCAGTCTTTAATGCAGAGATCTCTCCATTCTACATTTAATGTTATGTCCTTTAAGTCATCATGAATTTTGTCTTTTCTGTTAAACGCGATTCTCGCGTTTGTCTTTGGGACGTAGGCTTCATCTCCGCGTCTGGGTTAGTTGGCCTAGACGCGGGTCTCCTTTGCCAGATGCAAATATCATTTAAATGGGACGCAGGTCTCATTTGATGAAAGGATGGCAATCTTGTAATAATTATTTTCCTCCATTATATAACCACCCCCATTTCTTCCTCTCTCTTTCATTTTTCTTTCTTCTTTCTTCTCCACCAACAGCCAACGAAAGCCAACAGCAGCAAAGGCAGCCGCCTTGCTTCCTTGGCCAGCCACTCTACCCTCCATTTCCACCACCATCTCCGCCACCAACTCCTCCACCATTCTCTCCTCCATCTCCTCCTTCATTCCAACAACAACAACAACCATAACACCACCACCACACCACCTTCTTCTTCCTCTCTTTCCACCAAACAACCCAGTCTCACCACTAACTTCACCACCATTGCCACCACCACCTACACCACCTTGACCACCACGAACCTCGCCATCTTCCTCTCCTCGGAATACTCTTTCCAACGGACCTACTCGTCGCTCTCCGAAACACCATTTCCAAAACTCCAAAAATCCATTTTGTACTAGACTTGCACTCCATTCTTGCCTTGGGCTACCGGATTCCGGCCGTCTCCGGCTACCTCCGGCCGCCGCCGGTGACCGCTGGCCATGGCTGGCCATTATCCCTCCTTTCCTTCTTCTTTTCTTTCCTTTCCTTCTTTCTTTTCTTCCCTTCTTTCTTTCTTTCTTCTTCTTCTTTTTCCTTTTTTTTTCATTCTTTCTCTGTTCCTTGTTCTTCCCTGCGTCTCTCTCTTTCTTTGTTCCTGCGTCTCTCTCTCCCCCTCTCCATGTACACTGTCTCCCTCTCTCTCTTGTCCTGTCTCTCTCTCTTTCACTCTATTGCTAGACGCGGCTCACCCCCGCGTTCAAGCAATTCCTTAACGCGATCCTCGCGTTCTTGTGTTAACGTGACACGGGGCTCATTCTCGCGTCTGCGTTCTTCTCATGTTCTTGCTTAAACGCGAGTCTCGAACCCCGCATTTGTGAAAATCTACGCGATGCGACTCTCGCGTCTGCGACCCCTGCGTCTCACTCTCAATCTCGCGTCTTCCTGTGCACACTCTCTCTCCCAGTGCACTCTCTCTATATATACTTCTCTCTCTAGCCCTCTCTTTCTCTCTCCTCTCTCTCATTCTCTTTCTCTCTTGATTTCCTCCTCTCTCTATCACTTTCTCTCTAACGCACTGACGCGTTGATTATCTGAATTCCGGAGATCGGGGATTTCACTGTATTTTTCGTATATAGGCGAGTGTCCTCGCCTTCCCTTTGGACTTTCCCGCATTGTCGGGTTGACTTGTATTGCATTATGTATTTGTATCGGTATTCCCATTTTATATTGTGATGTACATACTTGTTATATAAACTCTTGACATACACATGTCTGTATCATTTAGCAACTGATATATTAATACCTGACCTGTGATTATCACATTCACGGGAATCCTGCCATGTTATTCTGTATTACATACAATGACTTGAATCATGAGCCTGTTATCCTGTATTATATATATACAGTGACCCGAATCTATAGTATTCATGTACTCCTGAATTCTTGATCATGTCCTGATCCTTTTATTCCTGTGAATTGCTAATTACCTATTAAATTATATTAATACAACTTGCACCCGATTTGGGGGAAACTGATGGGCCCTGAATAATCATGTTTATGGTGGTCTTATCGAGTCACGCGTGGCCACATACTTGAGGGATCACTTGGCAGCCACCAGGGATTCCGTGGGGTGTGCTGGCACCCCTACTCCTGTTTATTCCTGCCGGGTATGCACACGCCCTAGGCCTATTTCTATGGGATCTGCGTTACTCTATTCCTGTTCGGGCGTAAATAAGTCTCGGTACCTAGCGGTACATTCTGGCTCAGCACCGGATACTCCTGGACCATTGTCCCGGGCATGTACGGGGCCCATCCGAAATATGATTCATCGAACTTCATCAGTTTTCAAATAACTCGCTCTATAAGTTGTAAGTGAAAGTATGTGGAATGGGACGCATACTAAAACCTACAACTTAGACGGCCCTAATTATAATAGGATGCTAATAAACAATTCATGGTGTTGTTTTGTAACCCTGCTTGTATGCGCTCAGACTACGGTAACATGGGATAAAGGTATATAGATGAAGGTTTTCTTATTTGGATTATTCCTTCGATGTACTAGTCTCATGGAGCCGTGATCTAAGCCTGTACGATCGATTTTGCTCGTAATCAATCTTATTCGGTTTTATTCGATTTTACCAGTTTTATCGGTTTCATGTTAGTTTAGGAGATATCTGGTGTTGCCTTATCTACTTTATTCATCTCCTCGTTACCTGCTCTTATCATCTTATATCATTCATGTTCCCGGCTTGATATTGATTTCTGTTTCTCTACTTGTTCCTGCATGCTGGTACTCATGTCACGATTTTCAATGCATATTTATGACTTGGATTTATTGATACACATGTGCTTATCTCAGCAAGCCATCTGGCTTTCGCATCACCACTCGCCGGGGAGTTCTGACTCCTCTGGATTCTCATGTCCAGGTCATAAAGCTTGAAGTGTGTGGACTCTCCCAGTTGCTGATTAGAGTGGCGTAGCGGAAGCGTGGATCCCCAGCAGACTGTCTGAAGCTTCATTCTTCCAGGCCCCCTGCTCAGCTCTAAAGTTTTCTTGTTATGACTCTGAGCCTCTTTTGTACTGTTCATACTTGTACATCTCCTTGTATTCTCGCATTTGCGCCATATTGGTGATGTAATATTCTTGTAATATTTGTCACATCTGGTGATAACTTTGTAATTGTACTCATATGTTGGAATGTATAATGCACCATGTGCTTCCGTACTCTGATTCTTACCTGTACTGATGCTTAGCGTATATACGTGAGGGTATTTCTGACCTGCGTATATACGTCGCAGTAACATCTCCGTACCCGCGGGATCAGGGCGTTACACTTGCGTTTGATCCCAACACTTAGAGAATTTTCTAAGTGCTGGAGTTCAGACGCGGACTTCATGTGAACGTCGCGTCTCTGAGATTTGACGTGGGTTCCATTGAGTCTCGCATCTCATTCCAACACTTAGAGAAATTTCTAAGTTGTGGAGTTTCAAACACGGACTTCATGTGAACCTCGCATTTCTGAGGTTTGACATGGGTTTCACTGAGTCTCACGTCTGATTCCAACACTTAGAAAAAAATTTAAGTTGTGCAGTTTCAAACGCAGACTTCATGTGAGCCTTGCGTCTTTGAGTTTAGACGTGGGTTTCACTGAGCTCCGCATCTTAGTCATTAGACGCAGTTCTGAGGTGAACCTTGCATCTAAGCTTCAATACTTTAACAATTTTAGGTTGCTGATTATCGTATTGTTCTTTTTGCAGTGCGATATTCCTCAAACCCTTTGTCCAATCAGTGTCATTTTAGGCATGTAGATGGTGTTGACCCAAACACGATCTTCGTTCTCTAGAGGACTGCTCCTGTGACCACTAGTACATCAAAGGAATGACAGAGCCGGATCAGCAATGCCAGTATGCTTACTCTCCGGGAAATCATTTCAGAAGGTCGGTTCGAATCAGATTCCCGTACCCTACTAAGGAATCCTGACTTCTTCTTTGGTGACTCGATCAAGGAGGATGGGGCTGCTCTTTATGATGGGGATCACAAATGACTTTGCCAGATTGGCAACATGAGATTCTTCCTCTCGAACATGGAGCAGATGAATCCCATGGCCTACCTGTTGGCCCGAAGGCCCATCACTCTAGTTTTGATGATGATCAACTCATGTAGTTATAGTACTAATGATCTTGTGTTTAATTAGTGACAGATTTATGATCAAGATCTTAGTAGGTGCATAGCTTCAACAAAGGATTTAAAGTCAAGTTTTGGAGCTAGCACGGTTTGACCCAAGAGCCATTGGATCGTGTTTGGACCAAGTCAAGAAGATGAGAAGGCTTCTAGTGAAGACTTCAAGAAGATGAAGACTTGTGTCTAGGTTTGTTTTAGTAAGATTTTGTTTTTAGTTAAAAATGTAAAGGGTAGAGTAGTTGGTGGATTGCTTAAGTACATTTACACACACACTCTTGATTTAGTTTGTTTTAGAAAAGAATTTTTACTTTGGAAAAATACCTTTTTGGTTTTTGGAATTTCTTGTATACATATCTTTTAACCAAAACCAAGTTTAAAGCTTAATGTCAAAAATATAGATATTTCACCATGTTTGTGTAGTGGATCATATCCATACACTCTATGCTTCAAATGAGTTTAAATATCTTGTTTTTGTATTTGGTGAAGTTTTGGAAAAATCAAGTTTGGAAAAATACCGTTTTCATTTGAGCCAATTTTTCCATATTACAAAAATAGTCCAAATCATTTGTAACATGCCTTGATTTTGTGCAAGCATGTTTGTTTATCAGAGTATATTGGTAAAACTATTTTTGTAGATTTTTCAGTATTTTATGGGATTTTATGTGAGCCAAAAAGATCAAGTTTTTAATCCCTTAACATTGTTTCCTGGCTTCAGCCGGTCGACCGGGACGGTCGATCGCAGCAAGTCGGCCGACCATCAGGGTCGACCGACGTGCACAGACGTGCACGCCAGTTCTGCAGGAGGGCCGGCCGACCGATCCGATCGACCGTCCAGAGAGCTCTGCTCTCTGGAAAGCCCCGGCCGACCGAACGGTCGACCGGACAGAGAGACTTGCTCTCTGTATCCTAGCTTGGTCGACCGACCGGTCGACCGGAGGCACAACGGTCTGAAATATGACTGTTGGCCGGACGACCGGGCGGTCGTCCGACAGGCCTGACAGACCCCAACTGCTAGTTTTCCAGACTCTATAAAATGGGGCATTTAGGGGCTATTTTGATTAAGATTTTGGGGGAATTTTTGTGCCAGTTTTTCCTATCCTTTCAAGAGGTTTTCTCCACATATTTGAGAGCAAATATTTCCAATCAAAAGGAAAGTTTTATCAAGAGTGTTAAAAGAAATTTCTTGAGTTTTCCTCCACCATCTCTTTCCTTGTTTTCTCACACATACACTTGAGCTATCCATTGCTATTCATCTTATAGGAGTGTTGTAGTGAGATAGTTTTTAGGTGATCAAAGTGTTATGATCACCAAAGACTTGTTCTTTATCCTTTGAGAAGGCGGACGGTTGTGTTCGCATTGTTTCGGGTCCTAGTGTGGACTCAGTGTTTCGGGTTCGGGTGCAAACTCTTTGTTTGAGGTGCGGCCTCGGCGAGCCGGTGGGCTTGCGGTGTGTACGGGCTAGAGAGTCTGAGAGCTTGTAGGTGTTTCGCACCGAGGAGTGATCCATTGGGATCGATTATAGTGGAAATCCTTCGTGTGTCGAAGGCGGGGATGTAGAGCAAGTATGCTCGAACCTCGAAACAAATCCCTTGTGTTTGTGATTGCTCACTCTCTCTCTTTGTCTATTGTTTATATTTTGCATGCTTCTATTGTGTTTATCTTTACATGCTTGATATATTTTGTGTACTCATATTGATATACTTGCTTGGGTTGTTTGCTAACACTTGTATTTAACCAAGAGAGCCAACACGGCACCTCAACCCTTATCAAGGGGAATCTAGAGGAGTTTGTCCAGAGCCCTTCACGGGGAATTCGGCAACACTCTTGTATTATACGTGGTGTTTAGTGTAAGAGTTTTGTTTAGGTCATAATAGTTTACACTTCCGCATTATTTGGCATTAAGTGACCATTAGATTAGCCATCACCTATTCACCCCCCCAGGTGATCCTACAATTGGTATCAGAGCTTGGTACTCTGATTTGGGTCTTACAACCTAGAGTTAACGATCCTCTTTTTAGGCTAATCACAATATTTGCACACACACTATGGATTTCATGTCACCACCCACTTTTGACATTATTAACATCCAAATTTGGAAGGTTAAGATGTCCTTATACCTCAAAGCCTTAGGCATTCATGTTTATCTTGCCACTACTAATGATGCATATTGTTTAAATGGTAAGAATATTGAGGCTAATACAAAAGCCCTTCATGCTTTAAAGTCAACCCTAAATGATGAATATTTATCTAGGGTTTCTAATGTTGATTCGGCTTTTGTAGCATGGAACATCATCACCTCCTTGGCGAAAAGGATCTATATTATGCCGGGAGCGATTCAGACGTTGGAAGCGACACCTCCAACTTGTGCTATATGGTCCAAGGGGATAACCCCTTGAGGTAACTACCGAATCCGAGGTAGATGAAGATCTGTCATATGATGAGCTTAGCACTTTTTGTCAACTCCTTCTTAAGAAATATGACATGCTTAAGAAAGATAATAAAAATTTGAAAAAGAAATTTGATTGCATGCTTAAGGAAAATGATTCATTTAGAAGTAGCATTGCATGCTTAGAAAAAGAAAATAAAGATTTGAAAAATGAGAATGTTTCCTTGTATTCAAAATTGAATGATTTATGTGAAGGAAACACTAGTTTGAAAAATGAAATTATTTTGGTGGAAAAACAAAAGGAAATTGTTTTGCAAGAAAATAACTCTTTAAAAAGAAAATTTGTTGAAAAGAAAAAGAAAATGTTTTTCAAAAGAAAAAGAAAAATGATTCTTTATCTCACCATGCTTTACATGCCACCACTAGTGAGATTAATGTTTTGAAAAATAAAATGGATTGTTTGAGCTCCACTTTGAGCTTTTGTGCATTTAATCATTCTAGGTTGGAGACCTTATTTTCAAAGAAATAAACTCCACTTTCTCATGCACATCATCATGCATATGCTTATGTTGCACGCCACGATCATACACATACACATAAGCATCCTAAGGTGTACAAGTGTACACATTGTGGCCGCAAAGGCCATTTAGCAAAATTTTGTTTTGATAAGATGCATCATATTAATTTTGCTAATAAAAATGTTTTAAAGTTTGTCAAGGAACCCAAACATTTTGCAACTAATAATGTTCCTTACAAGACTAACCCCCAAGGACCCAAAGAAAATGGGTACCAAAACCCCCACCGTGTGTTTTTGATGTAGGTGAGGGCTCTCACAAAACGTGAGAGGAATGATGCCTTGATGGTGAATGCACATGGACTTGATGGACATATACATTTGATGCACCGCTATTAAGGAAGTTTGGTGGGTCAACCACCATGTTTGGAGGTTTCGAACATAGTTCCTTAGTTGGTAACTATTTCTAAACTCTTAGTTTATTTACATGCTTATTCATTTTTGACATCATATAGCATGTTCATGTTTTTTTTTGTGCTTCATGTGGTAAATTCATGTTTAAAGGTAGTTTTTATCAAAACTTGTATTTATACATGTACAAATAGTGAGAACAAATTGATTCATATATGTTTGCACTTCATGCTCATTTGTACCCACTATATGCACATATATAGGCTAGTTTTAATTTCTCTCATTTACACTTGTTTTACCATTTTCGTGTTTTACTTCATGTATATGTAATTTTTATTCAAATCTAATAAATATACATGCATATCTTTTTTGAGTCTCTTGCCTTCATGCAAATACCATTAATAGACTCGTTTTATGTTTGGGATATGTATGCATATTGTTAGATTTAGATAAATCATACATATACCTTGAAGTTTATTTTAAAATGAAAAATGAATTTTCATATTTGTTTTTGAGCCTTAATGACTATTTTCATGTAAATGCTATATACATGATTCTTGTACACTCATACTTCTTTTGTTTTGTCATGACTTTGATTCATGAATACTTTTATGAGCTTAATCGATTTTGAGTGACATCTCTTGTGTATTTAGTATGATTCATGAAATACATATGATTTGATTTCATGTTTTTGAAGGATCTTTAACTAGTTTTTCAAAAATTAATTTAACTAGTTATTTATTCTTCAATGTTTTATGAGATATACACATGATCCTATTATTGTTTCAATTGGTATATTGAATCGTTTCAATTGGTATCAATTTGACTCTATTTTTGTATATACTCATATTTTGTTTTCTATATATGTATGTATCAATTTCATTTGGTATACTCATTTTTCATACATATATATGAGTTATTTGTGCTTGAGTTAAAATTGTTTGACATGTTTAAAGCACAAAGTGGTTTATGATAAGAAAATAAAAATTTTAAGAAAAATTCTCAAGATTTGTTTTATTGAGAAAATTCAGAATTTTTTATAAGAAAAATTCAAAATTTTTGATTTGTATTGCCTATATGCAAGGAGAGCTTAACATCTCTTCTACATATAGATTCATGTTGAGTGTATTGTATATTGAGGAGCTTGACAACTCTTCTTTATGTGGTACACGTGTGTAGGTGGAGCTTCACATCTCCTCTTATGCATTACATAATATGTGTTATGTGAATTAGGGCTTGTCATCCCTTCTTCATGTAATGTATATGTGTAGGGAAGCTAACTTAACGTCTTCCTCTTCATGAATGTATATCGCATATAATCCTTATTGATTGATTTATGTTTACCCCTTCATTGGTTCTTTGTTTCGAACAAAAAGGGGGAGAAAATTTATTTGATTTTGTTTTTACTTTTACCCCTTTGTTGATGATTGACAAAAAGGGGGAGAAAGATTTTGGTTTTGCAAATAGGAGAAAAAGAATTTGGTTTGTTTTTATGCTTGTTAGCATGTTTATCTCCATACATTTGCATACATGTTTATGAGCTTTATTGCATATCTATCTGTTTATTTGAGATGCATGAGTAAGGGGAGCTTCTTTGAAGCTTTACTTTAATCCATGCATATATAACTTCATGAGTTTTGTCATCATCAAAAAGGGGAGATTGTTGGCCCGAAGGCCCATCACTCTAGTTTTGATGATGATTAACTCATGTAGTTATAGTACTAATGATTTTGTGTTTAATTAGTGACAGATTTATGATCAAGATCTTAGTAGGTGCATAGCTTCAACAAAGGATTTAAAGTCAAGTCTTGGAGCTAGCACGGTTTGATCCAAGAGCCATTGGATCATGTTTGGACCAAGTCAAGAAGATGAGAAGGCTTCAAGTGAAGACTTCAAGAAGATGAAGACTTGTGTCTAGATTTGTTTTTGTAAGATTTGTTTTTAGTTAAAATGTAAAGGCTAGAGTAGTTGGTGGATTGCTCAAGTGCATTTACACACACACTCTTGATTTAGTTTGTTTTAGAAAAGAATTTTTACTTTGGAAAAAATACCTTTTTGGTTTTTGGAATTTCTTGTATACATATCTTTTAACCAAAACCAAGTTTAAAGCTTAATGTCAAAAACATAGATATTTCACCATGTTTGTGTAGTGGATCATATCCATACACTCTATGCTTCAAATGAGTTTAAATATCTTGTTTTTGTATTTGGTGAAGTTTTGGAAAAATCAAGTTTGGAAAAATACCGTTTTCATTTGAGCCAATTTTTCCATATTACAAAAATAGTCCAAATCATTTGTAACATGCCT
This sequence comes from Agave tequilana, assembly GCA_038442645.1. Lineage (NCBI taxonomy): Eukaryota > Viridiplantae > Streptophyta > Magnoliopsida > Asparagales > Asparagaceae > Agave > Agave tequilana. Next base: position 62,200 of record JAVJIF010008922.1, on the reverse strand, counting down.
TGATTTTGTGCAAGCATGTTTGTTTATCAGAGTATATTGGTAAAACTATTTTTGTAGATTTTTCAATATTTTATGGGATTTTATGTGAGCCAAAAAGACCAAGTTTTTAATCCCTTAACATTGTTTCCTGGCTTCAGCCGGTCGACCGGGACGGTCGACCGCAGCTTGAAGTCTGCCGACCATCAGGGTCGACCGACGTGCACAGACGTGCACGCCAGTTCTGCAGGAGGGCCGGCCGACCGATCCGGTCGACCGTCCAGAGAGCACTGCTCTCTGGAAAGCCCCGGCCGACAGAACGGTCGACCGGACAGAGAGACTTGCTCTCTGTATCCTGGCTCGGTCGACCGACCGGTCGACCGGAGGCACAACGGTCTGAAATATGACCGTTGGCCGGACGACCGGGCGGTCGTCCGACAGGCCTGACAGACCCCAACGGCTAGTTTTCCAAACTCTATAAAATGGGGCATTTAGGGGCTGTTTTGATTAAGATTTTGGGAGAGTTTTTGTGCCAGTTTTTCCTATCCTTTCAAGAGGTTTTCTCCACATATTTGAGAGCAAATATTTCCAATCAAAAGGAAAGTTTTATCAAGAGTGTTAAAAGAAATTTCTTGAGTTTTCCTCCACCATCTCTTTCCTTGTTTTCTCACACATACACTTGAGCTATCCATTGCTATTCATCTTATAAGAGTGTTGTAGTGAGATAGTTTTTAGGTGATCAAAGTGTTGTGATCACCAAAGACTTGTTCTTTGTCCTTTGAGAAGGCGGACGGTTGTGTTCGCATTGTTTCGGGTCCTAGTGTGGACTTGGTGTTTCGGGTTCGGGTGCGAACTCTTTGTTTGAGATGTGGCCTCGGCGAGCCGGTGGGCTTGCGGTGTGTACGGGCTAGAGAGTCCGAGAGCTTGTAGGTGTTGCGGCACCGAGGAGTGATCCATTGGGATCGATTATAGTGGAAATCCTTCGTGTGTCGAAGGCGGGGATGTAGAGCAAGTGTGCTCGAACCTCGAAACAAATCCCTTGTGTTTGCGATTACTCACTCTCTCTCTCTTTGTCTATTGTTTATATCTTGCATGCTTCTATTGTGTTTATCTTTACATGCTTGATATATTTTGTGTGCTCATATTGATATACTTGCTTGGGTTGTTTGCTAACACTTGTATTTAACCAAGAGAGCCAACGCGGCACCTCAACCCTTATCAAGGGGAATCTAGAGGAGTTTGTCCAGAGCCCTTCACGGGGAATTCAACAACACTCTTGTGTTATACATGGTGTTTAGTGTAAGAGTTTTGTTTAGGTCATAATAGTTTATACTTCCGCATTATTTGGCATTAAGTGACCATTAGATTAGCCATCACCTATTCACCCCCTAGATGATCCTACACTACCTGCAGCATAAGTCCGTGTAACACCCCGCTCCCGGAATACGTACTTAGTTGCGTATTCAGATTTTTGATCGTATTTTTTCGATTTACCTTCTGTACTTATTTTGTATTATGAATTGTTTATATGATTGTTTTGTCTTAAATTTGGATTCGTGGACTCGGAGTCAGCCCTAGTCTGAACCGAAGACCCGATCCTAGTGTATTACTCGATTTGGTCTTTCCGGTATTCTGATTTGACCGATTTCTGTTTCAAATATCATTTTCCAATATTATATATTTTATATGATTTTCTGGAATTTTCCTCAGTTAAAAAGAATATCTTCAAACCGGTGTTGGCCAGTGCTGCTGACCGATTCCCGGATTTTTAGTTTACAAACGGTTTAGAATTTCTACAAGTACCTTTAGACATTATTTCTTAAAATCATATTTTCTATCTACATACTTTTTCTGAGGATTTTATGAATTTATGAAAATTCCACCGGAGTCGGTAGCTAACTGATTCCGGGATTTTTTAGTTTTAAAACTGTAAAGTATTTCTTAAAACGGATTTCACTATAATTCTTAGATTAATATTCTTGATTTCTGATAATTATTTCGGGTCGTTCCGAGATACTTGAATTTCGGACGATTCCGGTATTTTCCCGAAGGATCTCCGCACCGCAACCGAATCCCGGGAATCCGCCACTTTCATTATCTTTCATTTCCTCTTCCAAGAGAATAATTTCCCTTTTCCATTTTCTTTTCCTTTTCCTATTTTCTTTCTTTCCTTCCACCCTAAGTTTTCCCCAAACTTTTACAACTTCCAATTCCTTCTCTAATCTTCCAATTACTTCCACCACAAATATCTCCACCTCACCCTCCACCTCACCCCTCACCTTGGCAAGCCAAGTGGCCAAAAGAGGGACACCTCACCTCCCCACTTTACAAAAACCCCCCTCTCTTCTATCTTATTTGCACCTCCTTCACAAAATCTAAAACCTATAAATACTTTTCTTCTCCTTTCTTTATTCATTTTCACTTCATCTTTCTCTTTCTTCTCTTCACCAAAACCCTAACCTCCAACATCTCCTTCACCTCCACCACCTCCTCCGGTGCCTCCGGCCACCACGACTCCGGCGAGAGACCCCCGATCTCCGGCCACCACTTCTTCTCACCAACACCAACTTCATCAACTCCACCAAACCTCCATCTTCTTCTTCATCATCAACTTCAATCACTACCACCATCACTCCATCACCTTGTACTTCTTTTAGGTAAGTGTTCTTCCTCACCAAGCCTTGGATAATTCTTAGTATACTTGTGTCTTCAAATCATGTAATTTGATCATCAAACAAAACCATCACAAATCTGTTCTGTGTGCTGTTTCCAGTCGATTAGTCGACTTGACCTAAGGACTAGTCGACTTGAAACCCTTAGTTGAAACGTAACCTTTTCTGGAGTACAGTTTTAGTCGACTTAGGTTATTTATTAGTCGACTAGAAACCTCGATTAGTCGACTACTCCCTTGACCCTAGTCGACTAACTTTTCCTGAATCAGAAACCCAACTCTCTGTTACACAGTTTTAGTCGACTTACCTTAATTATTAGTCGACTATAAATCACTGTTAGTCGACTACCCATTCTATCCTAGTCGACTAACTTTTCCTGAAACCAAAACTCAACTCTCTGTTGCTCAGTATTAGTCGACTTGACATGACTGTTAGTCGACTTGAGATGTCTGTTAGTCGACTACCCTTTCCATCCTAGTCGACTAACTTTTCCTGAAACCAGAACCCAACTCTCTGGAACCCAGTTTTAGTCGACTATACCATACTGTTAGTCGACTAACCCCTCTATTAGTCGACTACTCTTTCCACCTAGTCGACTAACTTTGGCTGTCTGTTATAGTTGATTTCTTTCTTGAATATGAACCATATCCTTGAGTCTTATATCATATATTGGTATTGCTTGACTTGTCTCTTGACAAACATCATCTTCCCTTCTCTCTTTCTCTCTCCTCTTCACTCTACATATTTATATATCATATATTATGGCGCATTCCGAGTTCCGTGGATTTCGGACCTTTCGGCATATTTGGTGATTTAGGCGAGTGTTCTCGCTCGCTACCCTCTTGCTCCCTATTTCATTGATTATGCAAATATTCTCGTTCTAGTCTCCATGTATTTTATTTCATGTTCTATATCTTTTACTGTTTTATACTATGCGTGGCCGACCCTTCGTGGTCGTTGTACTTTGGGTTACTTTTATGTTACCTTGCCATACCATTACCTCAGACTAGTCAGTTGCATGCTTTTATTTAACACATGTATATCACCTGGCATCTAGTGTGTTATCACCTGACCACCATGCATGCTATTATTTGGCAAGACCCTCTTGTTATGTCATGATTTACCCAGACTATTATCAATCTCTTGTCATGTTTGGTTGCTTGTTAAATATCATCACCTTATCATGCTATCTCTTGACACCAAGCATGATGCACCTGATTCTGATATAATTATCACGATAACGGGAATGTAGTATCTGATCTCCTGTTATGATTCCAGTTATGATTCTTGTTATGTATTCCAGTTATGATCCTGCTCATTCCCGAAATCTGGTAATTATGTTAATAAACCATAAAAAGGATAACTTGCACGGGGAATGGGAGGAAGTGATGGATGCCGGAATGATACCTTGCTTATAGTAATGGAATAAAATATTGGCGGTACGTGTTAGTGGGACTCAGGGCCCACAGGAGATGCGTGTTAGGGGGACTTAGGGCCCTCAAACTGGTCCCGGGTGTACGGGAACTACTATAAGAAGCTCTATCAGTTCTCCATCTACTTCCAATAACAACCTGGTTTTACTCGGATATGGATCTATGTGCGTTGGGACGCTAGTTCACATAGCTAGATATCAGGGTAAGACGAGTAATAATAAAGTGTCGTAATAACCGGCTCTTTAAGTTGTAAGTGGAGGTATGTGGAATGGGACGCATACTAAAGCCTGCAACTTAAACGGCTATGAATCTGTGTTGTGCCTTACTATATTTGCTTGTCCGGGATTTTACTTCGGATTTCCGGTTTTATGAGTATTATCGTATTATCTGCTCATATGCTGCTTTATCCATTGTATTCACTTGCCTCTTGTTCATTATCTTATCATGCCTGAGAACAGTCGGGTTGAATGTGCTTGGGTTATGGTGACATGAGATAAAGGTATATAGATGAGGGTTTCCTTGTTTGGATTATTCCTTCGATGTACTAGTCTCATGGAACCGTAATCTGAAGCCATACAATCAGATTGCTTGTCCTTGGCTTTACATGACATGTACTCACCCTTGCTCGCCACTTGGTTTTGCTTCACCACTCGCCTGGGGAGTATCATTTGACTCCCCTGGATCCTCATGTCCAGGTCATGGAGCTTGGAGCGTGTAGATTCTCCCCCTTGCGGATCAGAGTAGCGCAGCGGTAGCGTGGATCCCCAGCCGATCATCCAGAGCTCCATCCTTCCAGGCCCCCTTGTGAGTCTCTCGAGTTTTTCTTTTAAACTCGTGAGTGCCTTTCATACTGTTCATACTTGTATATTTCCTTGTATTCTCGCATTTGCGCATATTAGTGATGTGATATTCATGTAATATTGGATCACTTCTGGTGATAACTCTGTGATTGTATTCATGTGTTGGAATGTATAATGCACCACTTACTTCCGTACTCTGATTCTTGTCTGTACTGATGCTTAGCGTATATACGGGAGGGTAGTTCTGACCTACGTATATACGTCGCAGTGACGTCCCCGTATCCGCGGGATCGGGGCGTTACAGTCCGTGTGTCGGATAATGGACTGGGAGTTGATCAAGCCAATCTCTGCAGTTTCCCTGGGCAAGATAGGTGCTCGTGAAACTTTCACAGTCGGTCATAGGAAGGATGTACTGGGGTTGCAGCCTGATTTGGTCAGAGCTGAATACCCAACAGGGGAGACCTCACAACTTGCGGCCACCTTCACAGACAATTCCTGGATGTGAGGGTGACTTCCTCCAGAATTTCGTGCCATTGAATGGATCCACTCTACCGACAAAACATGGTGGGGCAGAATGGTAGGGTTTGCTCTTGCAGAATTTGAAGACCTTTTGTTGCAGGCTGGACTGTGCGGGGCAGTGAGGACTGTCCAGTACGGCATTCCGCAGAGCACCCCACATTTCTATGCTATCCTGGAGTGGTATAATCCAGAGACCTACACGTTCTTCACTCCCATCGGGGAAATGAGGTTGCCCTCCATGAGATGTACGAAGACTCAGGGCCGGTGATTTGAGATGCCCCTTATGAAGAATACATCCCATCGACAGAGGAGCTACATCTGCTGAAGAAGAGCGATCCTCTGGTGTACGAGACTTATTGGAAGGTGATGTGCCACTTTCACATCTCTGGGCAGGTGACAGGATGGAGGAGTTGGGGAGTTAAGCAGATGTCGTGGATAAATTATCTGTTCCCTGGGGTGAATAAGATTGACCCGATAACCCGGCTAGCTCCTAGCACTGATAAAGAAATAATTAAAAGGATCAGTGTATCCACCAGTTCATACCCACAAAGTCTAATGAAGATACTTTCAAACCAGACACGATTTTTGAGAGCTTCCACCATCAAGCCAAAGCCCCGATGTCTGATCGGGCTCTATTGGCGGGTTCCTCATGCTGTGGCTGAAGCGATGTGTGGTGTCGACGCTACCGCATGAGGTGATCATCTCTGACGTACTGTACCCGGCTGTTTTGCTTGCTCATGGGAAGTCCATTTCTCTTCTTCCAGCAACAGTGGTCGGGATCCAGAGTGGGTTACGGGCGCTAATGAAGAGCTTCTATCAGGTGGAGGCAATTGTGGACGCAAAGGGTAACCCAGTCAAGAATTCCAATGGTCATCCCCTGCTTAAGACTCCCAGTCTCAGGGTTGAGCTTCCATACACATATCTGATAGCTTGGTATGTGATGCATTGTCCATCACTAATGACTGTCATCTCTGTCTTAGAAGGTTTTGTACCTTTCGTACAGTGGTTAGAGAGCTCGAGCTGGCTGCAATACTACATGTTCTATATCCAGAAGACTATTCTGAATTGGGCCAACTACCAATTGGACAGGTATTTCCCCGAGATTCACGACACATCCTTCGGGGGCAAGTTTGCAGACCTTGTTGGCCCGGATGGATTCACCCGATTACCTTCTACCGTCTTCTGGTGGTTGATAAACATCCAGCTTAGGTACTTGATTTTTTAGCAAGAGAACTCCTGTACAGTAGAACCTTACATGCCTTGTCGATTCGCCAGGCAATTTGGTTACGACCAATTGTACGTCGGTAACCCCAACCTAAACCTTTGCTTCTGTGAGAATTTGTTCGAAGGTGCCTGGCATGGTACTACAACATAGCTGGAGGAATCGAAGCTGTCTTCACCCTTCCTCACAAGATACCCAATTCTTATCAAGTCTTAGTTTTTGTACGTGATATTTCATGAAAAATAAGGTGCAGGGTTTGGAATAAACACCTTATGCATAAAAGACATCAAATCCGTGTGTAAAGCCAAGGAAGGGTCAAAGGGTTGTCAGATGCGAGGGACGACCGAGTATCAAGAGGCCGAGAAGGAAACGAAAAAAGAGGCCAGAGCAGGAGCAGCTTCAAGGTCAGAGTCTGAAGCAGAAGTGGCTGAGGAGCAATCCACTAGCAGGACTCAGCAAGTTGTGTCAAGCGTCCTCAAGCCTCTGCTTCCTAAGGTGAGCCCAATCAAAAGAACGCAAGAAAAGGATCGGAGGCTGCAGTTTCAGCCCAGATGCCCGATGTACTCCCCTCCAGTACGGAGGAACAGGAAGAAGAAGAAGAAAAGGCAGCCTCCTCTCTTCGTCCCTGGGGTTTGCACAACAGGGGTCCCGCAGTCTTGACGGAGGTAGAATCTGCAGGCCAATCCATTGTGGCCGAAGGGGTTGTGGTTGCAGAACAGCTGGAAGAAGTGACGGAGAGGGCCGAAGTTGAAGTTCTCTATCAACCGGGAGTTTCAATTCAGCCGGCAGCTTCTTCGGCTCAAGAAAGAGGGATGGAGGTGCAACAATCGGGCTCTCCCAGTGTCTTGATGCCTACTTCCCGGCTTGTGGATCCCAGCCCTACCACCGGAGTTCTCAGTGGCAAAGCCCCGATTCCTGAGGCCTCTCTGTGTAACGCCCCGATCCTGTGGGTACAGAGACGTTACTACGACGTATATACATAGGTCAAAAATACCCTCACATATATACACTAAGCATCAATACAGGCAAGAATCAGAGTTCAGAAGTACGTGGTGCATTATACATTCCAACATAAAAGTACAAGTACATAGTTATCAAGAAAGTGATACATTATTATAAGAATATTACATCTCTAAAGGATAAAAGTTCAATTTACAATAAAATATACATAGTCAAAAGCTGTGAAGTGCTCACGAGCAACAAGAGGAGTCTCAAGATATAATCAGAAAAAGGCTGGGAGGAAAGAGCTACGGGTATTAACCACACTACCGTTATGCCACTCTGATCTCCTCAGAAAGTTTACGCTCCACGCTCTAAAATCTGTACATATGAATCCAGGGTTGTCAGATGCAACACAACGAGTGGTGATACGAGTGCCAAATGGCTTGCATGGATAAGCACACATGTATTGATAAATCCAAGTCATAAGCATGCGTTGAAAATCGTGTCTTGAGCACATGCATACAAGAGCAGATATGGGGCAGAAAATAAAGCAGATAAGGTAACATCAGATATCTCCTAAACTAACATAAAATAGATAAAACTAATAAAACTGAATAAAGCCGAATACGAGCAAAACCAATCGTACAAGCTTAGGTCACGACTCCATGAGACTAGTACGTTAAGGAATAATCCAAATAAGGAAAGCCTCTTATGTACACCTTTATCCCATGTTACCGTAATCCGATCGTGTACAACCCGAGTTACAAAATAACACAACAAATTGTAAATTGGCATCTTATTATAATTGGGGCCGTTTAAGTTGTAGTTTTAGCATGTGTCCCATTCCACATAATTTCACTTACAACTTATAGAGCAAGTCATTTAGAAACTAATGAAATTTGATGAACCATGTTTAGTGTGCGTCTCGTACACGCCCGGGGCAACGGTCTAGGAGTATCAGGTACTGAGCCAGAACATACCGTTAGGTACCAAAACTTATTGTATGCCCAAAGAAGAATAGAGTATCGCAGATCCCATAGAAATAGGCCTAGGACGTGTGCATACCCGGCAGGAATAAACAGGAAGAGTAGGGGTGCCAGTACACCCCACAGAATCCCTGGTGGCCGCCAGGTGATCCCTCAAGCATGTGGCCATGTGTGACTCGGTATGACCACCATAAACATGACTATTCAGGACCCTTCAGTTTTCACCAAACCGGGTGCAAGTTGTTTTATTATAATTTATTATGTAATTATCAGTTTACGGGAATAACAGGGACATGGCATGATTAGAGATTCTGGAGTACATGAGTACATGCATAATAGGAGTACAGGTCACTGTATATAATACAGAATAACATGTCTCTGTATATAATACAGGATAACAAGGCAAGATTCCCATAAATGTGATAATCACAAGTCAAGTGTTAACAAGATAGATGGCAGGTGATAAATCATGTCATAACAGGGAGAAAGTGTCAAGTAGTAGCTTGTTAGGTGTCAGGTGGTAACACATCAGTTATCAAGTGATACTGACATGTGTCAGGTAATAGCATGTAGATGTCAGATGGTAGAATGTCAAGTGGTAACATATCAAACATGTGCATAGCAAGTGATATAGCAATAGCTAAGTACAATCAAGCAGGGCTGAGTAAGCTGGAGGTACGGACAACAAACGGTGTTTAACACTAGAGCGCCTGGCGAGGTTACTGGGATGACTCGGCTTAAAGTACGAGTAGAAAATCTGACAGCACCTCACCTAGACGAATCTAGTGGTAAAGTGTTGAGCGCTGAGCATGCCTATCAGGCGTATTTGAAAGACCTGACGGTCTAAGCGCACTTCTCTTTTGAGTTAGTGGGCGAGAGCCCGGAGGCTGAAGTACGCTCGGGGTCTAGGCGCACTGTCGGCAGCTACCATGAAACCCATAAGGGTATAAGCCTAGAACCATTAGGTAGCCATCCCAGGAGTGGGCAAAAACTCAGAGTCGGTACGAGAGTACCTACGATGTTAGTACCACGCGAGCATGCTATATCGTGATAATATCTTAATCTACCGTGGAGTAGTGAAGCCTGAAGGCTGAGTAGAGAGCCCGGGATCAAAGTACGCTCGGGGTCTAAGCGCACTCTCAGTAGCTACCATGAAACCCATAAGGGTACAGGGCAGAAATCAATTGAGTAGTTATCCCGGGAGTCAGTAAAAACTCAGAGTCGGTACAAAGGTGCCTGCACGAGTTGTTCTGCACTTTACAAGCATTACAGTATATCAGTCCAGTACAAGTCAAGACATGTCCACATAATACAACACACCCATCCGTACAATCACATCGGACTGATACTAAATACAACATAATCCCAATTCTAATACAAGTCCAGTTTTGCAAAGAAAGTTACTCGCCTAAATACAAATACGATGAAAATTATAGAAACTCCGGAAAGTTACACGCGTGAACTCTGTAGCGGGGAAACACCAAAGCGAGAAGTGGACGGGGACTTGGCCCCTTGGTGGATGTTTTTCATTGATTTGCAAAGGGGGAAAACTTATAATAAAAAGTTTGAGGAGCTAAATTACAAGTATTCTTAAAAAGATTACAAGTAGATCTCCTCAGAGATTCTGGAGAAGTGTACCGATAGGAGTCTGGTCAGCGCGCGACCACTTTGTCCCTTTGACGATGCGAGCGATGAGATTCCCTTCTCGCCTGGTTCCGGGAATCAGAGAATAGAAGGTTGGTAGAACCCTCTTGCTACTTCTCAAAACCTGCCTTCAATTAGGAATTCCTTCTCGCCTGGTACCGGAGATTCCTTGAGAAGAAGGTATTAGGGTATCAGCACCCTGAATAGAGAAGTAATTCTCTAAAAGTCTCTGAATTCAAGAGCGCACGGTGCGTCGTGAAGAAGCCTCTGCTTGTGGAGTCCTCTTAGGCGTGTCGTCTGAGAAAGGCTCTATTTCTGGAGCTTCTGGAGATCCTTTTCTTTCTCCCCTCTCCTTGTACCCCTGGTGGGCTATTTATAAGGAGAGCAAAGGGTATAACCGTCCCTTAAAGATATGAAAACAGATTGAATCGAATCTGTTTAAATCTGGAAAGTAGCCTTGCTGCGAGGCTAGGATCAGCTTCTGCGAAGCTAGAAATGGCAGGTCGGTTGATCCTCTTGATTTGTTTTGATTCTTTCCATATTGTTGAAAGATCTCTCCTGATCTTCTTACTCGTTTTAAGAGAGTCAAGAGTTTGTGGCAATCAACTGCCGAATTAGATCTCAGATTTGATCTTGATTAGATTTGATCTTGATCCCGATTAGATTTGATCTCATCTGGAGATTTGATTGGTCAAAGGTTGACCATGGCAGACCAATAGCGGCGCTGCCCGCTTTGAGCTCGCAGCGGAGCTGGAGACGATTTCTGGCGAAGTCCGAAAGAAACCCTTCGGCGGAGCTAGAAGTCCTCTGTGGCGAAGTTATAAGTTAGCTTCCTGGCGAGGCTTTGGATGGCTTCAAGGCGAAGTCGGGTGATACTAGCCTCTCAAGCGAGGCTATCCCTTTGGGCTCATGCGATGCTAAGTGCTAGCACCTTAGACCTGCTGAGGTCTATTCAGAAACAATCCGGGTTCACTGTCTGCTTGCTGGATCAGTGGAGTCCAAGTTGCTTCCCTGTCCCTCGGAGATGGGTGAAAACTGGTCGTCAGCTTGTCTGTCACTTGTCTTTTGTAAATGTCAACAAGTTTAGACATTGTTCCGACCAATAAGAATCTTGTCTTTTTTAAGTGTCAACAAAACCCCCTTCAAAGTTTTCAAAAGTCTGCAATAGCTCAGACTTCGAAACACTTTGAACTGCTTTGATCGGTGATGTGTAGAGTATGAACGTCGCCATGATGGTTGAGTTCAGCTTCGCTTTGAATCCTGCTTTGGGATGTAGATTCGCCGAGGAATCATGTAGATTCGCGTCTGGGTAGCTTTGCGGCTAGGTAGGTTCGCTCTGGAACATCTATCGCTTTCCCAAGGCCAACTGCCGTGGGCCGGTTACGAGAAGGATTACTTCTTCTCTCGCACTGATTGAGGGAGATATTCTTTCCTCGCGCGTTTCCAAGGGAGGATATTCCCTTTCTTCAAGGCGCCATGAGTGCCTTTACGAAGGAGACATTTCTTCCTTTGCACGGTTCCAAGGGAAACCGTTCCTTTTTTCAAGGCGCAGTAAATGCCTTAAATGCGCTCGTGCTTCCACGCTTGAGGCGGCAGCGCTCAGGCCATGGGGCCTATAAATAGGACACTTGAGGTCCTCTGAAGAGAAGTGATCTCCTCTTCTCCTCTTCTCTTGGTTGAGAGAGATACTCAGATCTCTGAAGTAGTGGGAATGCCCACTCTGGTCATTATCCGGCCAAGGACCGGTAAGTCTTGATCATTCAACGACTTCACCAATGATCTTTTAGGGAGTTCATCTCCCTTAATTTAGCTTTAACAGCTGCTTCAGGGATTAGTTTCCCTTGTTCTTCATTTTGCAATTGACTGAGCTGCAGAGAAGGATTTTATCATAGCTTCCCAGCGAAGCTATCATTCTGACTTGATCACGGAAGGATCATTGCATGTTAAGTCCGCTGCACAGGCAGAACTTGGGACTTAGTTTCTTCAAAGTTGAGTCAGTCTTGCCATATAGGTGGGGCTAAGACTGTGTCCCTCAGGATCAGTCTGGCTTAGCCATATAGGCGAGGCTAGGACTTGACGTTTGCTGAGCTAGCCCATCTCTGCTGTGCAAGCGAGGCTATCCTCTGCTTTAACTGAAACCAATGCTTGACTGGAGCAGATTGCTTCGCCTCAAAGAATTTGACTTAGTGCCTTTGCAGCTTCTCCTGTGTTTAACTGCTAACTTCTTTCAGTTTGCACTGCAGTGAGCTATGTTCGCCAACTTTGTGACTTGATGAGAGAGACCGAAAAGTTGCCTTATGCTTCCCCGGTTGAAGCTTTACTTTTAAGCAGGAGGAACAAACTAGGGCGGCTGATGCATGTCCCAGAGGCTGTTGGCAGTCGCTTATCCGAGATGATCCCTTTTGAGGCGAGGCTGGTGGTCGCTTATCTGAGATGATCCACTTCGGGAAAGCGGACGTCACCTGTGAGATCACTGACCTTGTCCTGGTGGCACCATCTGTCCTGGTGGCACCATCTGTCCTTATGTGAAGGATTACAGCCTTGTGCAGGAGGAAGGCCTTTCGTGTCCAGTTGGTCTGACTCGAAAGCAGATAAAATCACTTGTATGCCTTTTGCGTAAATGATCCTGTTGAGCAACTGAATCTATTGTATGAAACACAACCTTGATGTAGTATCAATGTACCTTTTCTTTTAAATCAATGAAGGTTCATTTTCTGCTCATTTGATTTTTGCCTGCCTTCATTGAGAATTTGGCTATAACGGGGCTGAACTTCGTGCGGAGTTAAGGACAGGATCCTTTTTGAATGAGCTTCGTGCGAAACTGGCATGTCGGCGAACTGTGCCTTTAGCGGGCTAAGGCAACCCTTTTGGCGAAGTTTTTGATGAACTTGTGCGAAGTCCGCACTTTGACTCATGGCGAGGTTAACCCTTAGTGACTGAAGCAGTGCTTCTCGGGAAGGCGCTTTAGGCGGCGTTTCAAATTAATTTGAAACGACAGCCTGTACTCTTTTCGAGGCATCGTTTCAGGCGCTGATTGGCCTATAAAAGCCCGATCGGGCTGAGAAAGAGCAGATCTCTTTACTTGAAATTTTTAGAGACCTTTGACTCTTCTTCTTCCTCTTTCCTCTCCATTTAAAAGTTTGAAAGCTTCTGCAGTTCTTCAATGGCGCCCAAGAGACGAGCGGGAAAAGAGATCGCAACCTCTGCAGCTGAGGGTCCTTCTCCTCCTCCGGTCATCGAACAACCAATCGCCGGTAGGGATCTTTCCCTTTTTGATTAGAGACTGCCGTCTCTCCTTTAAAGCCGATATTTGGCTATCTTTGGATGAACCCAGAAGGATCGAGCATGATCTGATATTGTTAGGGAATCCATTTCCCTGCATTTCCCTTATTTTCTCGAACGGGAATTCAAGAACTGAAGAGTTCTTCTTTAAGCTTCTAGGCGAAGCTATCCCTTAGACTGTCTTCATCCTGTTGAATAACAGGATATGGGTCTGTCCCCTCAATCACGACTGCAAGGGATTGATAATAATGTTTGACCATAATGCCCTTTTGACGAAGTTAGTCCTCAGGGTCGTGCCGCCTTCTGCTTAAGCTTTTCGAAGCGAAGCTAACACTTGAACATTCTCTGCAAAATGCGGACTTGACTGTAACCGCGAAGCTAAGCTTTGGCGAAGCTGTCACCTTGTTGGCTTTGTTTAGAAAGCGAGGCTATGCCTTGGTGAAACTTGTGTCTTTGTGTTCGCTTGGCTGATGAACTAATCATGATTCTTCTTTGCTTCTGCAGTGCACTACATTCCTGGTCCTTCGAACAATCTATTTGGGATGACCAGGGGATTGGACGGCAATATCAGCCTGCAATTTCAAGGGCAAGCTTCTCTGTTTAGTGAGCGGAGCTCTCTCGTCCGAGACACGCTTATTTATGGTGGTGATCAATACACCACGAGGAGTATTTTGACTACGGCTCCCCTTGAAGATATTGACCGTCGAACTTATAGGAAGCCTGACTTTATGTTTGGGGATGCCGCACCAGATCCTGATCACCAACTACTGGCAGGGGAAGGGCAGTGGATTTTCCAGTTGGATGGTGAGAAGTTCTACCTTCTGTCCAATAAGCGACATTTTTCTTTGTCTTCCTTCCAGTGCGTGACGTAGGCTCGGAAGATGTCGTGGGAAGTGAGCCGGAGTACTGACTCTGTCCACATGGGGAAATTGATGCTTCAGTCTCCTGGTTATGCAAGAGCGGGGCCTCCTCGTTGCATAATGGGTCTACATCCTGGGAATGTGTCCCGAGAGATCCCAGTGGGAGAAAATCCTGCGGTGGCGCTGACCTTTGGCAACCAATTCTGTAAGGTCAATGGGAACTACCCAGCCACTGACTTCAGGACTCCAGGCTGGATTCACCCTCCGAAGGCATGGTGGAGGATTTAACTGTATACATCCTCGCTCATTTCGAGGAGGATCTGGAGAGGGTAAACCTCTATGAGGCCGCCAGGGCGACCTGCTACGGTATTGAGATGAACGTGGCGTGCTTCTACGCCATCTTTGAATTGTATTGCCCAGCTTCAGGGACTTTCTTCACCCCTGTTGGCGAATTGGGTATGGCCTTGCATGAGATGTGGGAAGTCTCTACTCTGCCTTTTGGGTCTCTTCCATATGAAGAATACTTCCCGTGCGAGGCAGAATTGGCGCTTCTGGAGAAGCAGGAGCCTGCTTTGTTTGAGACCTACAGGGAGTTAATATGCCACTTATACATTTGCTCCAGTATGTATGGGGCAGTAAGGGAACTTCCTGTAGCTTGAAGAGCTGGGGAGATTATTTGTTCCCAGATATGGAGAACACTCCTGAAGCGGCTCACTGTGGAGTTGCTGATGAAGACATCCTTGACCGGATGCAAAAGCACTTCAAGGGAGATCTAGTTGTGAAGGAGGATGATGGCCCTTATGAGAAGGGTGATGTCCTTCGGAGTTTCCATCATCAGGCTCGCCGGCCGATGTCCCGGAAGGCACTACTGGCTGGCTTCTTGACAGTCTGGCTGAAGAGGTGCGTGGTGCCGTCTTCTTCGGGTAACGTCGTTCATCCGAATGTTTTGCTGCCCGCTGTTCGTTTGGTTCATAGTTGTCCTCTGGGTCTTCTTCCAGCCATGGTGTGCTGTATCCAGAGAGGCCTTCGTACATTAATGGAGGCTTTTTGTAGGCCGCCAGCAACGAAGCGTGGAAAGGGGGCCATTTTGCCTCGCGACGGTCCTAATCCCAGGATAGGTCTGCCGTACACTTACTTGATGGCGTGGTTCGCCCTGCATTGTCCTTCTTTGATTGAAGCTGGAGAGGACCCCCCGCAAGATGTTTGATTGGCAGTGAAAAATGCATTTTTATCATAACATTTACCATCACATTTTCATATTTATTCATTTAATTCTGCACATTTATTAATATTTTGTGACTTATTGTGTGCAGGCCTCGAGTTCTTATTTTTATAAGAAATAAAGCTTAATGAAGCCCAAGAGCCCATATCCAAGCCCAAGTCCAAGCCCAGGTGTAAAAGTGTAAATACCAAATGTCAAAAGTGCAAATACATAAGGGCCAAAGTTGCAAATACAAAGAAGAGGGAAGGATAGACTTCTATTCAACCCTAAATGCTTGCAGGAAAGAGTTTAAAGATAAATTCGGATTCAGACTGTACATGTTTAGTATTCAGATCATAACTTTTGCTACAGATATGCAAATCCGATGATTCAAAATGCTCCAGAAAGAAGACTTGAAGCCCTACAACTCTTATGTTGATCAAACTTTCCAATTCAGTCCGTAGATAAGCCAATTTCGGCGATCAACAGGATAATAAATTGCAGGACAGATTTGATTTGAACTTCTATGGATAAGTGCCACAAGTCTGGATATAAGATTTTTTGGGAGAGTTGTACTAGGACTCTACATCTTCCAACTCCTATAAATACCCCTGCAGATGCAACACAGAAAGCGTCCAGCGAAGAGCCAAGGGCCAAAAGCTAGGGTTTTTAGGTTTTCTTTCTAGGTTAGATTTTATTTTCGTTTTTCTTTTGTAAATTTTGTAACTGAGAGTGGAGGGACCTTTCATGGAGGATGGAGTCTACGCTTGTACTGAGGTGACAGCGGTGTAAGCCCACTTATCTTCCATTGTTAATGAAATTCACTTGAGGTGTGTTTTTGTTATTATTTTATGTTCTTCTTCTCTTGTCTGTTTCTTTGTTTCTCTGTATTCTTGTTTTCTTCATTCGTTTTTCTCTAATGCCTTGTGAACAATGAGACCCAATTGCATTGAGACTACCTAGCCAAAGAAGAATCCTTGATGGCTTATGGCGATCAACATCCTATACGCCATACTTGCAAGTCTTCCAAGAAAAGGTAAATCATCGCACGGATCGAAGGTAAGCAGGTTAAAGAGGTTTGTACGTGTTATAAGTTTTTCTTTATTTTATTTCTTTTCTTTTTAGATCCATATCTTCCACATCTCTCAAATTCTTTTCTCCCCACTTCATTGTAAATACCACTGCTAATAATAAAAATAAATAATTTTTAGAGTAAAACTTACAAACGCTTCCATCGCTAGTCCCTCCCTGAGGATCACGACCCGCATAGCCTTGCTACCGCGAATTAGTATTGAGAACCTCGCACACCTTTAATTCTCAGATCTAATATTCAAATTTTGTGTGCAGGTAAAACTCGATCAACAATGTTCGATTGGCGCTCCTCCGCCGATTCAAAGGATGCTCATGGCAGAAGACTTACGTGGCTGAGGCCCGTAAATTAGTACGTCGCTATGACGTCTATAGTCTCTTCCGCTGTTTTCCCCGTATTCGGGGTGCCGGCTATGGGGAAGAATTCCAAGATGCGGGGGAGGGGCAGTCGTCCCTGAGCCGGGGAGTTTTTGAGTGGCTGGTCAGCATCCGGCCCTCGCATTTATTGTATAGAAGCGGGAATACCTGCTATTTGGAGCCTTATGTTCCAAGTCGGTTTGCTCGACAGTTTGGATATGACCAACTGTACGTGAGCAACCCAAATCTCCATCTGGCTTTCATGGGGAGTCTCATTGATGGAGCCCGTGCCTGGCGATTCTTCATTGCAGGCCGTACTGGGGCGCGGCTGCGTACGCCGTTGAGGGCTCCCAATCTTCTAATGACCCTGTGCTTCTGCCAGTGCTATGCAACTTCTAACTCCACACCCCTTGGATTCAAGGCTAACAGCTCTGGTGTGAAGTTAATTTCTCAGCGGCTGAAGCGAAAGGTCTCTGAGAGAAGGGAAGGTAAGAGGGTTCGCGTCCCGGGTATAGAAGAATTCGTTGCTGTGAATGACAGCGAAGCCTCGGATGCGGAAAGTCCTCGCTTCGAAGCGGAGGCAGGTGCCGAGACCCTTGTAGCTGGTTCTGGCGTGATGGGGACAGTTCTCCCAAGACATGTAGAAGAAGCAGAGGAGGAAGGTTCTGATGCCCCTCTCAAGCGCAAACGGACAGGTGGGTCTCGTAGGAAGAAGTTGGTGAAGAAGCCCTGTCGCCAAGCTCCTACGGTTGTTGTAGAGGGCGAACCATCTGTGGCGGTTCCTCCTCTTGTCCCATTAGTAGTTGAACCGTCAGTTGCTGGACAGACTATTGGTGAAATTGCTCCGGACTTAGGTAAGATCAGCTTCGTCTTTGTAATATATCTTCTATGTGTTTCGGACCGCTTATTATCTGCTTCGTGATGTAGGAGCTGAGGTGGTGACGAGCCCGAGAGCTGAGGCCGTCGGAGAACAAGGGGAACATTATGATCCTCTGTTCGCTTACCACGAGGGTGATGAGGCCGGCTATTTTGCCGCCCCGGAGGAATCCGGAGGTGACGCAGCTGACGTTGGTCCTTCGGGCGCTGGCACTTTCAAGGGAAGTCCTGTAGCGTCAAGCTCTTTTGGATGGTCCACGGAAGATTCGGCAAGCGAAAGCGGGCCGGCCATTCGTGTTGACTCCGCAAAGGACTTTTCAATGGAGCCCGTAGAAACTGATGCGGCTGCCAAGATGTTTGAGGCGACATCATCCTTTGGTATTGTTCCGACCTTTTGGCTTTCACTATTCATTGTGTCTTGCCTAAACACAATTTTGTTGCAGGTGTTCCGCCTCAGGGTGCGTCAACTTCAAGGGAACCAGAGGATCTTGCTGAGGGTCAAGGGGTGACATAAGCACTTCGACCGCGGTGGATGTTGCTGTGTTGGACGCGCTGTATGGTGACCTGCCCCCTTATCGGCCTGTGTTATCCGAAGGAACAGAGGTTGAAGGGTGGTAGTCCCGGAGGTGTCCTCACTCCCAACTATATCAATGAGTGAGGCGCCGTCAGTTGTGCCAGGTGCGGAGCTGAGAGTGATTACAAGCCCTACTTACCCAACCCTGGTGGTTGAGCCTGCTGTTCAGGAGGTGGTCACTAGTCCTACCTCAGCGGTGGCTAGTGTATTGATTTCAATGAAGACTCCGCCAAGATTATTGATAACCTGTCATGCTGCTGCAGCCGGCGTTCCCGCCGTTCCTTCCACAGTGGTGTCAACCAGGCTGGTGGATTTTTCTGAGGCTGTCTGTCTATCAAAAGTGGCCGAGGTTGAAAATGATTTTATAGGCGACATAGTCGATAGCTTTTATAAAGGCTTAGGGCGATCCATCGATCTGGTCTTGAAAGGTTCGACTATGTCGTTCTCAACTTTAAAGGTGGTCCTCTCCCGCAGTATTGCAAGTATTCGGGATTTTGAAGGGTATCACCAGGCCACTGCCTTGGAACTCCCGGTAGATCAATTTGAGAGGGACGTAGAGGAATGGCGCCGTCTTAGCCGCTCAGACTTGGAGTCTTCGGTTAGTGAGCAGCTTACGCATCTTGTCGCTCAAATGCATGAAGCCCGTCTTGCTGCTCAAGAGGTTGCTAAGGCTATTTCTTCTGACTTGAAATCCTTGGAAACAAGGAAGGTAGAGGTTGGGAATGCCATTGACGCCTCCACCAGTGCTCTTCTTGACGCTGAAGACAAAATTGGGAAGGCCAAGGAGATGATCAGGAAGGCAAATCTTCTCTTATCCAGGGCTAAACCAGTGCGTCTTGAAGAGACTATGCGGCTTGAGCAGCTTAAGGCTCAGAGTGACGAACTCTCGCGGCAGGAGTTAGCTCAGAGGGCAACATTGGTTGAGGTCGAAGCTCGTTTGGCCCAGGCGACGAACTTTAATGAGGCTGAGCTGAGGTCACAGGCACTTGTCTGGGCTGCTAATGATAGGAGGACGAGGCTGGATTCCCTTGAAGAGCGGATCAGATCTTATAATATACGCCCGTAGGTCGTAATATATGTGCCTCCATGTATCCCATCCTTTTGGAATCAATGAAAATAATAATCTTTGTCTTGACTCCCTGTCGAATCTCCAAACTGTTCTACTTTCTGAATTGTCGGTTCCGAATTGTACTGCATCCGTTTGAGAACATAGTCTTTGTTGGATTGAATACTGAGACTTGGCAGTCTGTCAGTTCAGAGGTCGCGATGACATAACTGGTTGAGGAGCCACCAAGCTTCAAGGTTGGTGATACTTATCTTTTGTAAATGTCGATAAGTATCGAGAGACTTAGCTGTCTGCTGGTTCAGAGGTCACAATGACATAATTGATTGAGACGCCACCAAGCTCAAGATCGGTGATACTTGTCTTTTGTAAATGTCAACAAGTATCGAGACCTGTCTTTTGTAAATGTCAACAGGGCTCGGGGTTGAGACTTGTCTGTCTGCTGGTTCAGAGGTCGCAATGACATAACCGATTGAGATGCCACCAAGCTCAAGATTGGTGATACTTGTCTTTTGTAAATGTCAACAAGTATCGAGACCTATCTTTTGTAAATGTCAACAGGGCTCGGGGTTGAGACTTGGCTGTCTGCTGGTTCAGAGGTCGCAATGACATAACCGATTGAGACGCCACCAAGCTCAAGATTGGTGATACTTGTCTTTTGTAAATGTCAACAAGTATCGAGACCTGTCTTTTGTAAATGTCAACAGGGCTCAGAATTGATACTTGTCTTTTGTAAATGTCAACAAGCTCAAAATTGAGACTTGGCTGTCTGCTGGTTCAGAGGTCGCAATGACATAACCGATTGAGACGCCACCAAGCTCAAGATTGGTGATACTTGTCTTTGTAAATGTCAACAAGTATCGAGACCTGTCTTTTGTAAATGTCAACAGGGCTCAGGGTTGAGACTTATCTTTTGTAAATGTCAACAAGCTCGGAGTTGAGACTCGGCTGTCTGCTGGTTCAGAGGTCGCAATGACATAACCGATTGAGACGCCACCAAGCTCAAGGTTGTAATGGAGTTTGGGGAAAGGCCTCGTTTTCACGGGGAGAAACGAGGGAATCACTGTCATAGGTTTAATGTTAACGTAACAGTGAAATGTATATGTGGTCTTACCATTCTATGGACGAGAATTGGTAAGTGATTTTGGAGGTCTCATTTTCACAGGGAGAAACGAGGGAATCACTGTCATAGGTTTAATGTTAACGTAACAGTGAGATGTATATGTGGTCTTACCATTCTATGGATGAGAATTGGTAAGTGATTTTGGAGAGGGAATCAAATGGGAACATGTCCCTTAGGATTTTTAGCAAATCCTCAGCTGTCAACGGATTTGATATGCCTTTACCAACTACCGTTTGAGTCGGGCTAGCCATGCTATTCCCCTCAGCATGATGAGTTATCGAGGACTTATGTTGGATTTAAAAGCCAACATTTTCCTCTATCCTTAATCGTTAAGGATGTTGGATCATCTGGTTAATGTATGCATAACCTTGATTCTCCTTTAAAACAACCAGTGTGTGGCCAGGTTCCTACCGGTTTACGGTTGTATGATCTCGCTTGGAGGAAGAGAGAGGCTCTCTTTTTCATATACTTCGGATATGAAGGTCTTGATCAGAGGTGTAATGTTAACTTGATCATAAGAAGGATCCTTAATCAGGGATAATACTTCTTCAAGAACTTGCCATTGACCGGCATCATGAGCAGGTCACCACCTGAAGTCATAAGGCGGTATGCTCCGTTCGAATAGACTGTTTCTATCACAAACGGTCCTTCCCATTTAGGCTGAAATTTGCCTTTGGTCTTATGCGTCATAATCATCGGTCGTCTGACGGCTAAAACCAGGTCTCCTTTCTGGAAGACCCTCTGTTGACCTTCTTATTGAAGACTTTTGAAATTCGAGCTTGATACAACTCGATGTGTTACTGAGCTTGTAGTCGCTTCTCATCTAGGGCTTCGAGCTCTTAAAGACGCAACCGATCATTGTCCTCTGATGTGATCTTAGTGGTCAGGCGACTCGCAATGATGGCGTCTGGATTTCCAATGGGATGACTGCTTCGCAGCCATATACCAGGGAAAAAGGCGTATTGCCTGTCGGTGTCCAAACCGTGGTTCGGTAGGCCCAAAGACATTCACCAAGCTTTTCGTCCCAATCTCGCTTATTTGAGGAGACGAACTTCTTGAGTAGCTTGATGATCGTTTTGTTGAATGCTTTCGCCAAGCCATTAGCAGCAGGATTATAGGCAGTCGAAGCCACATTTTGAATTTGGTATTTATCGCAGAACCGATAGAATACTTGGCTTATGAATTGGGGACCATTGTCGTGGATGATCCGCCTAGGGACACCAAATCGATGGATGACATGGTGTTTGATGAAATTAACCACATTAGAGGTTTTGACTTCAACCAGTGGTATAGCTTCCGTCCATTTTGAAAAGTAGTCGGTTATTGCTAGGATAAACCGGTGACCTCTTGTCGAAGAGGGGCTGATTGGTCCTACGACATCTATTCCCCATGCTTCAAATGGCCATGAAGCAACAGTCGGGTGGAGCAACTCCGAAGGTTGGTGTATGAAGTCCGCATGAATCTGGCATGCTTTACACCTTCGTACGTATTGGATGGCATCGGCTATCATGGTTGGCCAATATTATCCAAGCCTATGCAACCTGTCTTTGAGCTTTGGACCTGGCTGATGAGCTCCGCAAATGCCGTCGTGTGCTTCTTTAAGCACTTCCTGTGCCTCTGAATTAGAAAGACAACGGAGGAGGACACCGTCATATGAACGACGGTAAAGTGTCTTCAGAGTTGGATCGTAGTAGAAACGAAGAGACCTCCGTCTGATAGATGCCGCTTCTTTAGGATCGTCTGGAAGCAGACCGTGCAAAGCATAGTCAATGAGAGGAAAGCGCCAATCCCTCGGCTCAAGATCGGTGGAGAGATTATAGACTTCTCGGGTTCTTAGCATATGCTTAGAGCATACAAGATGTCGAGTTGCGACTGTGAGGTGATACTCGGTGTCGGCTGGCAAGGCTAGTGTTGTTGCTAATGCAGTAAAAGTGTCCGCCTTGGTATTTTGAGATCGAGACACGTGCCCGATGTAGAAGCCTTCAAATAGATTAGCCAATTCGATGGCTGTGTGGTAATAAGGCACCAAATCCTCGTGGCGAACTTCATATTCGCCTTTAACCTGATTGATGATCAGTTTTGAATCGCCGTAGGCTTCAAGGTAGCGTACCCCCATTCCATGGGCAAGCTGAAGGCCAATGAGCAGGGCATTATATTCTGCTACATTGTTGGAGCATGACTCGGTCAGGGAGAATGCTCTGGGGAGGACATGATTCTGCGGGGAGATGAACACAACCCCTACTCTGACAATAATCTTGCCTTTGGGGCCCATTCGCGATGCTCCATCGAAGAACATCTGCCACACTTCCTCCTCTGAGGTTACATTGGAGTCGAAGACTTCGTCTGGAATATCCTCGTGAAGTTTTGAATGTTCCGGAACTAGATGAGCAGCCAAGAACTCTACAAGGGCCTGACCTTTAACCGCCTTCTGAGGGGTAAAGATCATGTCGTATTGAGACAAAAGAAGTGCCCATTTAGCCAATCTTGAATTCAGTGATCCTGGCTTTGTCATAAGGAGACGCAATGGGTTCACTCTGGAGATGACATGTATGGTTTGGCCAACCAAATAATGTCGCGTCTTCTGAATAGCAAAGACGAGAGCTAAACACTCTTTCTCGATAGGATTATAGCGAGATTCCGCCCCTATCAGAGTCCTGCTTAGATAATAAATGGCTTGCTCGTGACCATTGTCGTCCTTTTGAGCGAGGAGGGCACCGAGAGAATAGTCCATAGCTTTTACATAAAGAAAGAATGGTTTCCCTGATGTAGGGGCCACTAAGATTGGAGGCTTTGTGAGGTATCTCTTGATGTCTTCATAAGCTTCCTGGCAAGCTTGATCCCATATGAAGGAAGCACCCTTTTTCATGAGTCGGGTAAACGGTTGACAGCGGCCCGAGAGATTTGCGATGAATCTTCTGATATAAGCCAGTCTGCCTTGCAATCCTCTAAGCTCTTCGAGATTCCTCGGTGGATGCATGCTCTGAATGGCTTTGACTTTGTCTGGGTCAAGATGAATCCCTTTTGATGTAACAATAAACCCAAGGAACTTGCCACTTGACACTCCCAGGAAGGATTTTGTCGGATTCATTTTTAGTTGATGAGTCCGCATTATGTCGAACATCATCTTCAGGTCACGAAGATGGTCATCTTTGCTGCGGCTTTTGACAGCAATATCGTCGACATAGCATTCTACCATTTTTCGAAGATGATCGCGGAAGATTGTACTCATTGCCCGCTGATAGGTTGCTCCGACGTTCTTCAGTCCGAAGGGCATTACAGTGTAGCAGTATACCCCCAATGGTGTTCGGAACGAAGTATGCTTCTCATCGTCGGGGTATATTTTAATCTGATTGTACCCTGAAAAGCCGTCCATGAAAGACAGTCTTTCGAATCCACATGTGTTAATCATGACATCGGTGATGGGCAGTGGGAATTCGTCCTTAGGACAAGCCGTATTGAGATCACGGTAGTCTATGCATATCCGTATTTTCCGTTCTTCTTGAGGACGGGGACGATGTTAGCTACCCAATCTGGATGTTGTTCCTCCCGGATGAAGCCACATGCAATGAGCTTGTGAACTTCGGCTTCAATAGCTTCCATAATGTTTGGGCGAAACCGACGTTATTGCTGCTTGACTGGCTTGGCGTCGGGCTTGATGTTCAGACGGTGCACGGCTACTTGTGGATCAAGTCCGGGCATGTCTTCGTAGCTCCATGCGAAGACGTCTATATACTCCTTTATGAGTATAATCAATTCTTCCTTTTCTGTAAGTGATAGGCTTTCACTTATAAAGATGGGCTTAGGGTAGTCTTGACTACCCAAGTTGATCTGCATCACCTTGTCTTTAGTAGGTGGTTCGCGCAATTCGAATTGCTTTTCCCATTGGAGGTCTAATTGCTGGGCCCATGGTTCCTCATCAACAGCTTCTGCGGGCTCCAATTGACTGCTTGAAGTCATATTAACGGTGAGGTTTTCGAACATTCCTCCTATACTGACATCTGAGTCCCACTCGGAGGATGAGACCGAATGTGATGAAATTGGTTCATCGTCTTTGGCTTGAACCGTTGCTGATGATGTGGGTATAACATATCCCAACCCCCTGCGTGTACTATCATAGTAATTTGCAGGCTTCCCTTTAGGCACAAAGTTCCGCATCAAACCGCACCTTCCTTTTCCAAAATTCAGGCCTTCTCCATACTTCAGGTCGTATCCCATTTTCTTCATAATATGGTGCACCGGCCACGCGTAATGGAAGAACTGTGGAGTGTCTGAATCTGAACTTGAATCTGCAGCTGTGGGTCCCCGTGGTTGGGTTCTACCGAAGATTATCGGTAACTGACCTTGTTTGGACGGAGGGATCACTAGCGTGGCCCTTCTATAGCTTCCATAGGTGTGCTGGCCACACTCGGCTTATGTAAAGGCATATGCAGGGAGCCATCTGTAATGGATTTAACCGACCCAACACTCGCAGGATAATCAAAAGAAATATTATCATTAATTATCCGTTCACCTTCGTCCTCTGAAGGAGTATTACATTGTGGATTATTGAGACATGCTATAATTGGTTCACCAATCAGAATGGTTGGCATGCCTGCTTCGGATTCTGAATCCGCCTTATTGCCACTTTCATCATCGTTCGGGAATGGTTCTTTGGATGCTTCACCGGTCTCTTGATACAGGAGAGCGTCGGTGAAGTAATTCTCCATCCCTTTGAATGGTTGCTTCTCAGCAAAGACAGTTCGTACTGTCGCGTCATCTTCAACATATTTGAAGCATTGGTGCAGAGTAGAGGGAACGATCCAGTTGGCATAGATCCATGGTCGTCCTAGCAGCAGGTTATATGACGTGTCAGCGTCAATGACGTAGCATGTCACTTCTGACTTCAGGCTCCCGATTCTGCAACGGAGCCGGATTTTCCCAAGTGGGTGACTGCTCCCGGCATTGAAACCGTATATTGTAGTGGTGGTTGCGAACAACCTATACAGCGGTATGCCGAGGAAGTAAAGAAGCCTTTTGGGGATGATGCTGAGTGCGGACCCCGGATCGACTTGTATTCTTTCAATGCACGTTGAACCGATATATCCGGTGTAGTACAGAGGTCGATCATGCTTGTTGTCTTTGAGAAGCATATCTTCCGCCGTGAATGTAATGGCGGGCACCTTTCATTGTGTGTGATGACATTCTGGGCAAGGAGACTGAACGTCATTGTCAGGGACCTCTGGCATGCATGTTAGGAATGATTCTAAATTAGCCAGCGCATCCCTGAGTGCTTCTCTTGTCTCTTTTGAGAGACGAAGGAGCTCGTGTATTGTGATACGAGCCGGGATATTAGCCAGCTGGGCCAATATGTCAAAACGAAAGGGCGTATCCAACCCTTGGCCTGATGGTTTCTTCAACACCTGATCGAACCGTACCTCCTTAGGCTTTTCTTTTCCCTTGGCTGGAACTGGAGCGGATGCTGGTATTTGTACTAACGTTGTTTGCTGCTGTATCTCGTCAGTAGACTTCTCATACTGCCTTAAGTATGATTTTCCAGATCGAGTGCCCGTCGGCTGAGGTATGTCAGCCTGCGTTGTGCAAGCATGCTTTTCTCCTTCTGAATCACTGAGGGAAGCTGACGTAAGATTACCGTCGTCTGGCAGGATGGAGATGACATTGCAAGATTTGCCCTTTGACTTGGGCCTCTTTGAATCCCACTGCTTGTCTTGGACGAGGTCTGGGTGTACCCACATGACTTCCCCTGTCTCTAATGTTAAGGGAACAAGACCCTTTTGTCTTGAGTTGTAGTTGAAGGATGCTTGACTTCCAACCGTGGCGTGGGGGCTGGATAGGTCCCGTCAGGAACTGTGACTTTTGGGGTTTTGCCGAACTCGAGGGTCACCATATTGGCAGTGACTTTCTTCTGCTTTGACTTCAATGTCAGAACCCCGGCATCGACCAAGGCTTGAATTCTATCTTTGAGGACATAGCACTTGTCGGTGGGATGGTGAATCATCCTGTGATAGAGACAGTATTTGGGATCGTTTGTGCGTCCTATCTCATTGGGACGCCGAGCATCTGGTAGCTTCATCTTATTCCCTTTGTGGAGCAGATGGAATATCGTGACCACCTGATCGTCCTTGAAGGAGTACTATTTTGGAGGGAACTTAGATTCTTGATTATTGATGTCGCTCTTCTTGGGCTTCGACTGCACGTCCCCAGATAATTCCACAGACATAGTCTCTTTCCCTTTGGCTTGAGAAGACTGCGGTAGGTCGCTACGTCCTTTACTGTTCATACCCCATTTGCCTCTAGGGGTGGATGGTTCGAACTTCTTAGCCGACTTTTCGGCTATCTCAGCTTGTTCGACCAATTCTTTCCAAGTGTGGGCCTTGACAGTCCCCATGCGAACTTCTACTTGGTCCAGGAAGTTATGCCTACATGTCTGTAAGAGCATGAGTAGTGGCATCCCTGCTGGGCACATCAAGGATAAGTTTCTGAACCGTTCAATGTAGTCACGGATAGATTCGCCCTTCTTCTGTATGGTGGAGAGGAGCTTGTCCATGGTCACTTTGGCATCGTCCTTATAGAAACGAGAGAGAAACCGGGTTTCCAGGTTGATCCAGGAATTGATAGAGCCCGGAGGGAGACTTCGGAACCAGTCAAATGCCACCCCCTTTAAGGTGCCAATGAACAGCCTAGCCATGATGGCGTCGTTGCTTATAACATTACCAGTCTGAGACCAGAAGTAGTAGATGTGCTGATTTGGTGAACTCTTACCATCATACGTATGCAACGTTGGTGGTTTGAACTTCGGTGGATATGGCACCGAATCCCACTCCAATGGGTAAGGACGGACTGCCCCTACTTTTTTAATTCATCTCTCTGAGCTAGGGATGCGATTTGAGCTTGGAGGCCTTTAAGGACTTCGGCGTCTAAGGAAGAAACCTCTTTGGATTTCTCCGTCTTTGGCTGCTTATTGCTGAAATGTTCCTCCTCATCGTGATTGCTCCCGGCATCATTGTCTTTCCGATTACTGAGGAGTCGAGCAAGCATCTGTTGAATATTGTCCAGGGCCTCTTGCTGGGTTTTAGAGATTTGCTCCTGAGCTTCCAGGCACCGACAAAGGTCGTCGTTAGCGTTATCAGCCATGTTGACTGATGCTTTATCTGTTCGCACTGAGCTAACTGTCCCCGAAGAGGCGTACCCACTGTCTTCGTCTTCTTCATGCGATGGCTGAGGAGATTTCCTGGGTTCTTGCGAGGCTAGGGCCGTTGAGGAGGAAGGCTGTTTATAACTGTAGGGTATCGCCACCCTAGATCTGGTGTTTCGGAAAACACCTTCTTCATGCACCGAGACTTCGCCTAAGCCTGGGCTGTAATCTGGATCTGGGGAGCTGTAGGGAGTGTCGTCAGATGCTTGTCTGCCCCTGCGCAGCTCTCGTCCTCTTCCAGTCATATTGACAGATGTAGAGGGTGGATCCCACGAGACGCTCCTTTTGCGATGCTTCATCGGGGCTCGTACCGACAGCCGATCAAAAACTGATCGTCGACCCGGAGAAGTGGCGAGGCTTGGTCCTAGCCGGCAATGGACCGAGTGGATTGTCACCAACTGACATCCCACTTGTTGACAACAGGAGGAAGAGGTTTGTTTATTTGTCAACAATTCCCGCAAATCAGACCCGCTTGGGCCTAAACAATCTAGCGCAGAGGCTCTTTTGGATCGTACATAGGATAATATCCTGCTCCTTTTATCCCGCAGAAGGGATTAGCACCGAATGGTGCTTCAGTTTTAGCTTCGTCACCAGGCGCGAGCTTAGTGCTTGACGAACTGGAGAGCGGAGCACGCTGTGGTGCTTTACCCGCTATGCTACTGCGAAGGCGATTAGCTTTAGATAGTACTTTGGTTCTAGCTTCACGACCAAGAACCCTGCGCGTACGCTGTTGTATAGTAGCTTCGCTCATGAGAACGAGGCTGGCGCAAGGCGTTGCTGCTCTTGAATTGGGCGACGGTATGATTGCCGTCGTGACTTCGCGGCTGGCAGCATTGTTGGAGCAGACAGGCTTCTTGCCTTTTTCTTCGCGAGAGAGACGCGATTTTGGCGTAGCTACGCCTGAGGCTTTGCCCAGAGACTTCTGCTTTAGTCTCCACATCTGCTTTGACAAGGGAGACATAGGTTCGCAGGGAACCTGACTAGCCACACGCGAGGCTGAGGGGTGTTGGTATAATTCTGCTTCTGGTTTCTGTTCTGAAACCTTAGCCGTGGAAACCGTCCTATGCTTCCGTGCTCGAAGCATTAGGCCACCCCCAGAGAGGACTTCTTCAAATCTTCCTTGGTCATCCTGAACGACCAGGTTCTCGAAAGTGTTGGGCTTGGACTGCGGGCGTGCTTCCTTATTGCGCCAGAGAACCTTTTCTGTCTCCGCAGAGACTTTTCTTGAAGATTTAGCCAGAGAGGATCTGGCTACACCGGCTTTTCTGAATCCAGAATTAGACCCGAAGGTCTGTTCGTCGCATTGCGACACTTGATTCTCGGCAGTGGAGAATTTCTTCCCCAGCGGAGTCGCCATCTTGTTTTCCATTGATTTGCAAAGGGGGAAAACTTACAATAAAAAGTTTGAGGAGCTAAATTACAAGTATTCTTAAAAAGATTACAAGTAGATCTCCTCAGAGATTCTAGAGAAGTGTGCCGATAGGAGTCTGGTCAGCGCGCGACCACTTTGTCCCTTTGACGATGCGAGCGATGAGATTCCCTTCTCGCCTGTTTCCGAGAATCAGAGAATAGAAGGTTGGTAGAACCCTCTTGCTACTTCTCAAAACCTGCCTTCAATTAGGAATTCCTTCTCGCCTGGTTCCGGAGATTCCTTGAGAAGAAAGTATTAGGGTATCAACACCCTGAATAGAGAAGTAATTCTCTAAAAGTCTCTGAATTCAAGAGCGCACGATGCGTCGTGAAGAAGCCTCTGCTTGTGGAGTCCTCTTAGGCGTGTCGTCTGAGAAAGGCTCTATTTCTGGAGCTTCTGGAGATCCTTTTCTTTCTCCCCTCTCCTTGTACCCCTGGTGGGCTATTTATAAGGAGAGCAAAGGGTATAATCATTCCTTGAAGATATGAAAACAGATTGAATCGAATCTGTTTAAATCTGAAAAGTAGCCTTGCTGCGAGGCTAGGATCAGCTTCTGCGAAGCTAGAAATGGCAGGTCGGTTGATCCTCTTGATTTGTTTTGATTCTTTCCATATTGTTGAAAGATCTCTCCTGATCCTCTTACTCGTTTTTAAGAGAGTCAAGAGTTTGTGGCAATCAACTGCCGAATTAGATCTCAGATTTGATCTTTATTAGATTGATCTTGATCCCAATTAGATTTGATCTCATCTGGAGATTTGATAGGTCAAAGGTTGACCATGGCAGACCAATAGCGGCGCTGCCCGCTTTGAGCTCGCAGCGGAGCTGGAGACGATTTCTGGCGAAGACCGAAAGAAACCCTTCGGCGGAGCTAGAAGTCCTCTGTGGCGAAGTTATAAGTTAGCTTCCTGGCGAGGCTTTGGATGGCTTCAAGGCGAAGTCGGGTGATACTAGCCTCTCAAGCGAGGCTATCCCTTTGGGCTCATGCGATGCTAAGTGCTAGCACCTTAGACCTGCTGAGGTCTATTCAGAAACAATCTGGGTTCACTGTCTGCTTGCTGGATCAGTGGAGTCCAAGTTGCTTCCCTGTCCCTCGGAGATGGGTGAAAACTGGTCGTCAGCTTGTCTGTCACTTGTCTTTTGTAAATGTCAACAAGTTTAGACATTGTTCGGACCAATAAGAATCTTGTCTTTTTTAAGTGTCAACAGTGGAAGGTGCGCCACTACTTAGTGGTGGCATAGGTAGTGGCGGCCTCAAGGAGGAGGGAGAGAGGAAGGGAAGGGTGATGGCGTTGGTGATGGTGTTATTTGGTGAAGGAGATGGATTTTGATAGAGGAATGAAAAGAAAGTGAAAGAGGTGATGATGAAGGTCAAGTTGGAGGTTGAAGTAGTGGTGATGGAGGTAGTGTTGTGATGGTGAAAGTGATGGTGGTGGTGGTGGAGAAGAATAGATGAGATGGTGATAAAAGTGTGTAGTAAAGATGGTGGTGGTGACGTTGTTGAAGGTGGTGGAGATGTCGCCGGAATAGTCACTGGAATGGTCATCGGAGTGGTCGTCGGAGATGTTTCCAGAGAATGGGGGCTCGGGCCCTAGCCAAGCATGGTGGCCAGCCTAGGGTTAGGTGGTGGGATAGTGGTTTTGTGGTAGGGTTAAGTGGTAATGGTAGTTTTGGAGAAGGTAAAGAGATGGTGGGATTTTGGTGGTATTTTGGTATTGTGGTGGAATAAATGAAGATGAAGGAGGAATAAGATGATGGTAGGGGGTTGTAAAAGTTGTAATTGTTGTGGTTGTGGTAGAGATAAAGGAGGAGTTGGTGGTGATTAGGGTTTTGATGGAGGAATGAAGGTGAAAGGAAAAGAAATGGAGGTGTTTTTAGAGTTAGAGTTTAAAGGAGAAGAAAAAGAATTAGAGTTAGGGGTATTTTGTAAAATGGAGAGGGGTAAGGTGTCTTTGGACGGCCATGGGTGAGGGGAGAGGGTGTTGAGTGGTTTGAGATATTTTGGAGGAGATATTTTGAAGGAGGGTTGTAGAATGTAATGGAAGAATGAAGAAGTTTATAGAATATGGTGGAAGGAAAAGGAAGAAAAGGAAAAAAAAGAAAAAATAAGAAAAAATAAAAATATTTGATTGGAAGAAAAAGTGAAAATAATTAGAGTGACAGATTCTCTGAATTTGGTTACGGATGCGGAAAACTTTCGGAAAAATGCAGGAATCGTTCGAAAATCAAATATCTCAGAATGACCCTCAAAAATTCAAAAAAATCAAAAATATTATTCTAAGAATTATGGTGAAATTCGTTTCAAGAAATTCTTTATGATTTTTAATTAAAAATCCTAAAATCGAACGCCGATATCGGTCGACACCAAATCTGGCCGAAATCTGTTAAATTCTGAAAATCCCCGAAAAATGTATTAAGATAGTAAATATTATTTTAAGAAAATATGTGAAAGAAATTTCTCAAAATTTGACCCCTTTGTAAATTAAAAATCTGAGAATAAACCAGCGGTATTGATTAATCCCGTTTTTAGGATTTTTATAAAAGTAATTTACAAAAAAATCTGGAAAATTGTGAAAAATCTATAATATTAGAAAACAGTTTTGGAAACTGAAATTTGCCAAATTAGCCTATCAAAATGT
Source organism: Agave tequilana (assembly GCA_038442645.1). Taxonomy (NCBI): domain Eukaryota; kingdom Viridiplantae; phylum Streptophyta; class Magnoliopsida; order Asparagales; family Asparagaceae; genus Agave; species Agave tequilana. Next base: position 30,342 of record JAVJIF010008922.1, on the reverse strand, counting down.
CAAATCGATCAGTATACTGGGATCGGGTCCCCGGTTCAGACTGGGGTTGACTCCGAGTTCACGAATCCAGATTCAATGCAAAACGATCACATAAATAATCATAAAATAAAACATATAAGAGAAGTAAATCAAAAAGTATGTTCGAAAAATCTGAATATGTATCTAAGTACGTATTCCAGGAACGGGGTGTTACATTCCATCCACCTTACAAAAATTTCGTCCTCAAAATTTTAATAATGGGAAGATGAATACAGGAGAGACTAGGGTTGACAATGATAGAATGATAAAGTGGAAAGGATAAGAAAGATTATTAACTCAAAATACAAAAGATCAGGAGTAGCGGTCACAGTGATATTTTCAAGGTCCCTGTTCTGGATATTGAGCTTCATATTCTGCTTCTGCTTTGTCTGTTGCCTCTGCTTCCTCTGCCGTCATGTTGTAGACTTAGCCTCTGCCATGGTCTGCTTCATTATTGCTCTCCTCTGTAGTTCATCATACTGCTAGGGTGGGAGAGGAGCTCTTCTGTTAACGGGTTCTGGGTTCCTTTTCAGTCGTGAGACTGGAAGTGCTGGGGTGTTGCTCATATTGGAAATGTTGGTGGTGTTGAATAAATCCTCTTAAATGGACAATCACACATCAAGTGATTGCCGGATCCATATACCAAACATACCCATTAGCCTTTCGGCATTACGTTGGATGTGTCCGGGCTTTCGGCAGTACCCGCATATCATCTGCTAAAGGGAGGTCGGAATGGTCACTTGACTATCAGACCGTTAGTGGTCCTGGCTGCGTCTTCTTTGTTCATCAACTGAAATGCCTTTTTACTTGCTTGTTCTGCACCTGGTTCTCGCTCTTCTTCTCTAGTCCTCGTTCTACTTCATGGGAAATGGAGAGAACTTGGGAGCACGTCTTCAGCTGTTGAGAAATAAGAAACATCTGGATGTCCATCTTCAGCCATAGCTGAAATCTGCTAGCCCGTTTTTCTTCGTCTGTCACCATGTAGGGAACAAACCTGCTGAGCCTCAAGAATTCGGCGGCATATTCATCCAAGATCGGTTCTGCTGTTGTAGCCGAATAAATTGTTCTTCCATTTCCTTCTGAGCTGTTGCAGGGAAGAATCTTTTATAGAAACCCTTCAAGAGCTGGTCCCAGGTGATGGGTTTCTCCAGTGTTGCTTCTTCCGCCAACCACCATGTTCTGGCCACATCCGTCAATTGTATCTTGGCCACTTCTGTAACACCCCGGATTATTAAACTTTGATTTAAGAATATAAATATCGAGTTATTATGTTAATTGAGTGTGTAATGAATTTCAATAATTTTGGGAATGTTAAGTGATATGTATGAATATACCTACACCATAGTTTTTATGTAACTAGTACTTCAATGTGTAAAAATACTAGTATTATATTTGAAATATATGTATTTATCAAGAAAATACAACCATGACAATTATATATATATATATATATATATATATATATATATATATATATATATATATATATATGTATATATATATATATATATATATATATATATATATATATATTGTTAGTGGAGGGAGTAGGTGTGCATGGGAGGAGAGATCATGGGCCTAGATCTTCTTGTTTTGGGGGATTGGATACATGGATGAAAGGGGTGACAAACTTATAAAATTTTGAGGGTATGGATCTTAAAAGAGTCAAAGGAGAATTCATCTCTTCATCCTCTTCCTAGAGAGGATTCCTCCATGGAAAAAGAAATCCTAGAAACCCAAGATCCAACCTCCTCTCTATTCCTCTCTCTAATTTTCTCCCTTTCTTTCCCTTCTCTTCTCCTCCTCCCTCTCTCCCCTTGGGCCCAGATCTGCGCGCGCAGGCCAAGGGACGGCCGTCCAAGTACGGGGCCAGAGTTTGGAGGTGAAGGTGAGTGGGTTTCCTCCTTTTTTTTCTCATTTCTTAAATTTTCATCTTTTGAAATCCCTAGATCTTGATTGATTTGAGTAGATTTTTCCTTGAGCTATTCATGCAAATTTTCCTTGAAATTTCATGACTTATTGAAGTATGTAGTGGTTTAATTTTGATCTTGAAATAAATGAGTAAATCCAATTGCAAATAATTGATGGGTAAAGAGGTTGCATGGTAGGGTATATGTGGTGAGGGAGTCTATAAATTTTCAGATTTAGTTTAGATCTCAAACCTTAAAATTTCAATCTCATATCTTACTTTGATGGTGATGAAACTTTCATTTGAGAGATAGGTGAGATTAATTCTTCAATATTGTTCCTTTTAAATTGAATCCAATTCTTAAAAGAATTATGGGTGAGATCAAGTTTATAAACCTCTCCTAATCATTAGTGTGGATTGAGATTCTTGAAGCTTTTTATACTTGTGATGGTGGAGCCTCTTGCCATTCTTACATAATAACTATGAAACCAAATCAAAAATCTGATTTTTGTGATGTTAGTGAGATAAAAAGAAAATTTTTGATATGGGTTAAACTATAGAGTTGGAGGTATTTTAAAGAGAGGATAATGGTAAATTAAATGGCATTAGAATTATGAATGTTCTTATGAAGTTGCTCATAATCAAAATTTTAAATACTTAAATTCATAACTTACTTATGATCCCACTTAGGTGAAGAAGGTAAAGTTGAGAAATCTTTAATTCGAAGCACTTTTGTAATAATAGCTTAAAGCTGTTAAAGTCTGTCCAGATCTGAAGTCTGAAACTTGGGGTTTCTTTCGTATGGGTATTTGGAATGAAATAGGTCATATAATATACTGTTGGAAAGAAAATCGAGTCTACTTTTTAACGGCTCTTGCGGTGCCCGAATCTAAAGTCCGTGCTGGGAATTATCTCTGTTATATGACAAACTAGTCGAAGGTACCAAGTTGCAGAATTTTGAATGTCTAGAAGATTTTCTGCTTATTAGGGCTGTTCATGCGAATTAGGCTGTTCATGCGAATTAAGCTGGTCATGTAATATATCGTTAGAAAGATCACTAAGTCTAATTTTTAATAGAAGTCCCTGTGTCTTATTCTTATGTCAAAGAGGAGTTACGATAAAAACATCTTCGATTGTTAGGGAGGTCAGATCCGATGAATTTATATTTAGGTGGGATCTATGTGAAATTTATTGGAATTTATATATAGGCATGTTGTGCTGAGCCTAGAACTAAATACATTTCTTTCAATAACGTATGTAATGAATGCGAGTATATCATAATTATTTATTAAAGTATTGACCCTTTATAATAATGTCTCATTAACGGTGTTGCATATACACTCGGTGTGTTGACAATTATCCTCAGACTCAAATTTGCTTAGCATTACTAGAAATAGGGAATTATTGTGTTATGGACTGTAAAAGACATATTTCACCCTAACACATAATCACTTCTGTGGCTTAGTAAACTGGACTATGAATAGAATATTTATTGGCATATAGTCAGTGAAAATTTCTGAAACACCGAAAGTTACTGGTGAAGATGATAATCCTATCAATTTAAAGTAACTGATAAATGGACAAGTTAACGGTCAACACTAAATTATATTGACAGTAAACTAATAGATGAGTGAACATGAATACTAATTGAAAAGAAATATTTTCTTATTGTAATATCAAAAGTTGAAAAATCAGAATGATAGGATTGGTAGTATCAAGATCGGTATTGGCGGGAATCCAACAGTTTCAACTCAATTCATGAATAAATGAGAATAGTTGTTATAGAAATATATAATCTTGATTGCGACCACATTATTTACATCGTGTTAAAGAAATTTAAGTAATAACGGATTGTTAGGCCATATTAAATTGTACGTTAAATCAATAAAGTTGTATTTCAATTAGCAAGCATGTATAAAACTTTCTCTTCTCCTTGCAGTCTCAACTTACCCATCCGTCTAGCCAGACTCCTTGAGCAAGTAATACTTTTGCATACAGATAGTGCATGTTCCATAAAGTTACTAAACTTAAGACATACTTGAAATGATTACTTTTAATCATATGTATTACATCTAATCAATTCTTATTAAGTCCCCTTTCTTTTATTGAGTAAAATGTCTTGCAATACGCCATGAGTTGAACAGTAATTGTGACGTTTCAAATTATTCTAGTTAAAGGGGATAAACTGATTATCTGAGATGATGACCAAATTAAGTGGGTGTAACAATGGATGTTTAGAAATTCCGTGAAAGAAATTTTGAAAGTGGGAAATATGGGTATTCGACATATATACATATGTTCCTATCTATGGTTGTTATGTATATGTAAAATCTTGTGAACATGGTCGTTCTTCTATTCAAAATCTATTTAGAGCATCACATAGAAAGTACCCATATTATATATACACATATACAATGTTATAAGGAAAAAGGGATAGTTTCACCATCTTATGGTCAAAAGAGTGTCTATTGCGGTAAATTGGTACTTACACTAAATGTGGATAGTCTTGCGAGTATTAGACAATGAACCAATATTTAATTCATATTCACTATGAAAGTGATAGTAAGGCAGGTTTAGAATTGAACACATCTTTTGTAATAAGTGTTGCATTTAATATAGAATTTTGGAATATGGTGTACAAGGGCATTGACATGTACATTACTGAATAGAAATCATTATGATTGATATGAATATGATGGGTGTATATCACTTGATTTATGTACATAATATACATGGGTGACATGTTCTGATTAAGCAATTTGTGTGAATATTCCTATAAGAATACAATCTAACAGGTCGACACTAATTGAGCGTATGATTCCTTTTATATATGAAATGATGTGCATGATATATGAATCTTATAGAATTAGATGCGCTGATATTGTGCGTATTATTTATATATATATTGTGTTACGGAGGAAGGGACCCGTATTGCACGGGCGGAGTGCGAAGACGGTGCTATGATATACATATATTTGCATCTTTACAAATGATTGAGAATGAATGGCTATGTGTGATACGTATGTGTGTGTGACACTAGGGGTATGCTGAATGTGTTATCGTATATGATAATGAAAACATCAGAATACAGATTTAGCTGATTGAAATGAAATATTGTAAATTGTGTGAAAGTGTACAGGTTAATCCATGCATTACTTGAAGTGTGATGCGATATTGTATTATGAGAAGTATGACATGATTATATGTTATACAAGTATGGCTTGTGATGTATGTATTATCTGAATGCATAAACTAGGTTTATGGCATAACTATAGTGGTTGGTGTATTATAGCGTGGAATATAAGACACGTGAGTAACACACACTATGTACACATAAGACGAGTTTAAATAACTAAACAAAAACTTATTTTATGTAACTCATAAATCTTATCACATGGAAAGATGAAAATTCAAGAAAGGAATTGGGAAGTACGATCATAAGAGTCTGATTGTCCCCAAAGATTTTAGAGACGGGTCTTGATTATTAAATCATAGGATGCCTCTGATTCTTTGTCTTCTTACTGTTTCATATTTCTCTTATTACTTGAATATTCATACTTCTCATTGATGTATTATCATTTCTTGATTTATTCCTACTCTACTCACTGAGCTGTCAAGCTCATTCCCCCACAGACTGGTATATTGCAGGTTGCTTTGAGACAGAGGTCAGGGTTATGCTGCGCGGGTTCGTTCTGAATCAATCCAATCTTTGTACTTCTGGAACAATTGTGCTTGTTGATGACAAATGTTAGTTATGGGATAGATGATTAATCTTGTGTGTGTGTGTGTGTGTGTGTGTGTGTGTATATATATATATATATATATATATATATGTATATACACACACACACAGACACACATATATATATATATATGAGAAAAATGTATATCAGCCCGCGGGCTGAGAGTACTCTCTCAGCCTGCGGTGACGTGGCTCAATTTGTCACCTCACTGACTTGCGGCCCGCTTTTAGATAGAAGTTAAATTACCAAATACCCCTTATGATAACTTTTCCTTATTGTTTATTATTATTTTCCCCCTTTTATTTTTGCCGCTCTTTTCAGATCAATTTTTTCAGCCTGCGATAAAATTCTACTTTATAGTTTAATTTTTTGTATATAATGTAGTCAGAGTCTTTGGTCGCATTGTACATTTAAACTGCAACCTTAGTCAAAGTCTTTTGTCGCAGTGTACATGGTTAAATGCGACCAAGGTCGCAGTGTTGTTATTGATAAAGATGGCCAGGAACTGCAATCTAGGGTTGCATTACATGGACTGCGACTTTGGTCGCAGTACGTTAAGTAATTAATTTTTTTGTATATAATGTAGTCAGAGTCTTTGGTCGCATTGTACATTTAAACTGCGACCTTAGTCAAAGTCTTTTGGTCGCAGTGTACATGGTTAAATGCGACCAAGGTCGCAGTGTTGTTATTGATAAAGATGGCCAGCAACTGCAATCTAGGGTTGCATTACATGGACTGCGACTTTAGTCGCAGTACGTTAAGTAAGTGTTGTTTTATTAAGTGTTATTTTTGGATTAAGTCATTTTTGAATCTAAATGAAAAATGAAAAGTTGTCTATTGTCTGATGCGACTTGGAGTAACTCCGTGAGACGCGACCTGTCATAAAGATTTTATGAGATCTTTTAACGTCAAGTCTACTTTGACGAACCCCGCACCATTCGTTGTTTCCCGAAGCGGTTGTCCACGCGTCGACTCTTCATTGGGTTTAGGTGTTAATGTCTTTTAATGCCAAACCGGCGCTGGCGGTTGGAGACCATTAATGCCGACGATTCTGATTAATGAACCATTAATTATGGTTATTATGGGCTGCCTATAAATAGGGCTCACCCTCTCCCTTTAACAGCCCATAATTAGACTGTTTTCTTTCGAGAGCAATTGCTCTGAGAATTTCCGCCTTCTTTAGAGTCTCTAACAGGGGCCTGCCTCCATGGATGAAGATGATCCTATGGACGAACTTGATCGATGTTCGTCCACAAGGGAAGAAGTCATAGACCTCATCGTCCACAAGGGAAGAAGTCATGGTCCTCGTCGTTCACAAGGGAAGAAGTATGATCCCTGACGAGGACTTAGCCTCACCGAGATCTGCTCTGACTTGATGCACCAGTCAAGCTTTCTGATAATTGATGGTCAGAGTGGGTATGGCGGCGGGGGATGTGGTGGATATAGTGTAGCATTCCCTGTGAGGTCTAAAAACCTCCTCTCTTACCCCAGAAGTGACATCGAGGAAACTCCATGCTCACTGGATAACCTTCTGGTGAAGAGATGTTCATCAACGAAAGATCGTATCCCGGCACTTTGGAGGGTCAGGTGGAATCGGAGGATTCTGCTGCCACCAGACCTCAAGAAGAAGATTGCTCTTAGTCAACAAGGGCTCTTTTGATGTTTAGTCTTCTTGGCTACTTTGATGTTTAGTCTTCTTTGTACTGCTATATTGTAACACTCAATCTTATTGTATAACAAAGCGTTTTGTATCATTTTCACATGCCTAAAGATAAATGTCTAGACATAAATAAAAGACCTCAATAACACCACTGCTTTTAGTCAACAAGGGATCTTTTTGATGTTTAGTCTTCTTTGTACTGCTATATTGTAACACTCAATCTTATTGTATAAGAGATCGTTTTTGAATCATTTGCACATGCCTGAAGATAAATGCCTGGACATAAATAAAAAGCATATTTGTTTTTTTTAATAAACTACGAACTTGGTCGCAGCCATGCATTGCAAACTAAACAACTATGACCATAGATGACACTGCGACCAAGGTCGCATAAGATACATTGCAAACAGTAACTACTGCGACCAGGGTCGACACTGTGACCAAAGACTGCGACTAAGCAACTGCTGCGGTGACGTGTCACCTCGTCGCAGTGTTGTTGTTTATCTCGTCGCAGTGTTGTTGTTGATTAAGACTAAAGACCAGCAATAGCGACCAAGATTGCAGATTATTTTTTTAAGACTGCGGCCATCAACTGCGACCAATGTCGCAGTGTTGTTGTTGATTATTTATAAAGACCACCAACTGCGACCAAAGTCGCAGTGATGTTGTTGATTAAGAGTAAAGACCAGCAACTGCGACCAAGGTCGCTGTGTATTTTATTAAGATTAAATACCAACAACTGCGATCAAGGTCGCAGATTAAGACTACGGTCGTTTATTTTATTAAGACTACGGTCAGAAACTGCGACCAAGGTAGCAGTGTTGTTGTTGATTAAGACTAAAGTCCAGCAACTGCGACCAAGGTCGCAGTGTATTTATTAAGTCTGCGTCCAGCAACTGCAACCAATGTCGCAACCTTTCATTTTAAAAATTTATAAGGGTGAAGTAATATAATTATTAACTGCGTCCATGGTCGCAGTATATTCGTTTAGCGTAAAATTTTTAAAATGAAGGTTTGTAACAATTGTACAGCATTTTTCAACCAAGACATAGTAGTAAAAATGTAATTCTCACAATTAACTTTAGAAAACAGATTTTATATATATTTAAAAAAACAAAATACAATTTTTTAAACTTCTAATCCTCGTCATCACCATCGTAACGAGAAAGAAGTTTGCGACTTTGGTCGCAGTACTGAAGGAGGTCGGATTGCTATACGATAGCATGTTTCCTCCGGTATTCTTTATTCTGTATTAAGTATGCGACCATGGAATATTTTTTTTACTTTTCAATGTTAGAAGTCGCCGTCGTCATATAAAAGGGGTATTTTTGTCAATTTATTTCACGATTGTTTAGGCGGGATTTTTTGATTTTTTTGGCGCCCACACTCTGCGACCGATGTGTGGCATATATTCAGCCACGTCCCGCAGGCTGAGAACTCTCTCAGCCTGCAGGCTGAGGTACAGTAAGCCCTATATATATATATATATATATATATATATATATATATATATATATATATATATATATATATATATATATGTAGGAAACTGTTGTAGTAGTTTCATTTCAAGTTGACATTTGAGACATCTTTTATTGGGTTGTGATATCAAGAAGTGTATTATCAATATGATGATTTCATGACAAGTTGGAATTTATCATTTCTGAATTACTATGGATGCCGAGAGGGGTACTCTAGAGTTTATGTTATTATGTTTCTCCATAAGTAGGTGATGTCAAGCCGAAACATCTTCATTATTGCCTGGATGACTTTTGAGTTCAGTTATATGATTGGATTGAGAATAAGTAGGCTGATGTTAGCCGAAAATATCATATTTGTATTGGATATCATATCCGACCAGTAATTACAAGGGAGGTGCTGCTGAAATTTCTAAGAAATTGGAAATAATTTTAATAATCGGTCGGTTTAAATAGATGTTATGTAAATTGAGGATTTTAAAATACTGGGACCGTGACAACTTCCACCTGGTTCTCGTCAGGGACTCAGGTGGCCTTCAAAAGATCCGTTATGTCTACCAGCCACTGTTCCACATCCAGGGGCTTCTCTGTACCTAAAAAGATCGTCAGCTATAATCTCCTGTAGTCTGACATGTTGCATGGCCTCTGCTCTCAGGGTGCAACCAACAGTCCTCGATGTAGAAGCTCTATCTGCTGTTGTTGACTCTGTATCATCCTTTGAAGTACCCTCATCTTTCCATCATTGTCTCTGCTGGATTCATCTTGAGAGGTACTGGACCATTACGTGTTCCCGTCTTTCCATAACTGAGTTGGTTGAAGGGGTAACAAGAAGGAGCTGGAAGGTAAAAGTTTGAAGGGTCTCAGGATTTAAGAAATGGATCAGAAGAAAGAGAGAGATAACTCTGCACTTGTAGTTGCATTGTATATTCAAGACTCTTATATTTCAGTTGCAAATTTCTTTACCATTAATTTGCCGTCTGGATGTACTGAGGATGTGAGAGCTTTGGCTCTGATACCATCCTGTAACGCCCCGATCCCGTGGGTACGGAGACGTCACTACGACATATATACATAGGTCAAAAATACCCTCACATATATACGCTAAGCATCAGTACAGGTAAGAATTAGAGTTCGAAAGTACGTAGTGCATTATACATTCCAACATAAAAGTACATGTACATAGTTATCACAGAGAGTGATACAATATTACAAGAATATTACATCTCCAAAGGATAAAAGTATGATTTACAATGAAATATACATAAAGCTGAGAAGTGCTCACGAGCAACAAGAGGAGTTTCGAGATCTGATCAGCAAAAAGGCTGGGAGGAGAGAGCTATGGGTGATAGCCACACTACCGTTATGCCACTCTGATCTCCTCAGAAAGTTTTGCTACGCTCCACACTCTAAAATCTGGACATACGAATCCAGGGTTGTCAGATGCAACCCAACGAGTGGTGATGCAAATGCCAATTGGCTTGCATGGATAAGCACACATGTATTGATAAATCTAAGTCATAAGTATGTGTTGAAAATCGTGTCATGAGCACATGCATATAGGAGTAGATATGGAGGCAGAAAATAAAGCAGATAAGGCAATATCAGATATCCCCTAAACTAACATAAATTGATAAAACTGATAAAATCGAATAAAGCCGAATATGAGAAAAACCAATCGTACAAGCTTAGGTCACGACTCCATGAGACTAGTATGTCGAAGGAATAATCCAAATAAGGAAACCCTCATCTATACACCTTTATCCCATGTTACCGTAATCCGAGCGTATACAACCCGAGTTACAAAATAACACAACAAATTGTATATTGGCATATTATTATAATTGGGGTCGTCTAAGTTGTAGGTTTTAGTATGTCTCCCATTCCACATACTTCCACTTATAACTTATACAGCAAGTTATTTGGAAACTGATGAAATTTGATGAACCATGTTTAGTGTGGGCCCCGTACATGCCCGGGACAACGGTTCAGGAGTATCCGGTATTGTGCCGGAATGTACCGCTAGGTTAAGGGACTTATTGTACGCCCGAACAGGAATAGAGTATCACAGATTCTATAGAAATAAGCCTAGGGCGTGTGCATACCCGGCAGGAATAAACAGGAAGAGCAGGGGTACCAGTACACCCCTATGGAATCCCTGGTGGCCTCCAGGTAATCCCTCAAGTATGTGACCACGCGTGACTCGATATGACCACCATAAATATGACTATTCAGGACCCTTCAGTTTCACAAATCAGGTGCAAGTTGTCTTATTATAATTTATTATATAATTATTAATTTAGGAAATAGCAGGGATAGGACGTGATCAGAAATTCTGCAGTACATGGTACATACATAACATGAGTACATGTCACTGTATATAATACATGATAACATATCACTGTATATAATACAGGATAACAAGATAGGATTTCCATAAATGTGATAATCAATTATCAAGTGTTAACAAAAAAGATGGAAGGTGATAAATCATTTCATAACAAGGAGCAAGTGTCAAGTAGTAGCATGTCAGGTGTCAGGTGGTAACACATCAGTTATCAAGTGATATAGACAGGTGTCAGGTAATAGCATATAGATGTCAGGTGGTAGAATGTCAAGTGGTAACATATCAAGTATATGCATAGCAACTGATATAGCAATAGCTAGTACAATCACGCGGGGCTGAGTAAGCTGGAGGTACGGACATCAAATAGTTTTTAACACTAGAGCGTTTGGCGAGGTTATCGGGATGACTCAACTTAAATTGCGAGTTGAAAATTCGGCAGCACCACACCTAGATGAATCTAGTGATAAAGTGATGAGCGCTGAGCATGCCTACCAGGCGTAGCTGAAAGACCTGATGGTCTAAGCGCACTTCTCCTTTGAGGTAGTGGACGAGAGCCCAGAAGCTGAAGTACGCTCGGGGTCTAGGCGCACTCTCGGCAGCTACCACGAAACCCATAAGGGTACAGGCCTAGAACCATTAGGTAGCCATTCTGAAAGTGGGCAGAAATTCAGAGTAGGTATAAGAGTACCTATGATATTAGTACCACGCGAGCATGCTATATCGTGATAATATCTTTATCTACCGTGGAGTAATGAAGCCGCTGAGTAGAGAGCCGGGACCAAAGTACGCTCGGGGTCTAAGCGCACTCTCAATAATTACCACGAAACCCATAAGGGTACATGCCTAAAACTAATTGGATAGCCATCCTGGGAGTGGACAGAAGCCAGAGTTGGTACAAAGGTACCTACACGAGTTGTTCTACATTATTACAAGCATTACAGTATATCAGTCTGGTATAAGTCAAGAGATGTCCATAGAATACAACACATACCCGTACAATCACACCAGATTGATATTAAATACAACACAATACTAATTCTAATACAAGTCTAGTTTTAAAAGGAAAGTCACTCGCTTAAATAAAAACACGATGAAAATTACGGAAACTCTGGAAAGTTACGCGCGCGAACTCCGTAGCGGGGAAACACCAAAGCGAAAAGTGGATGAGGGCTTGGCCCCTTGGTGGCCGCCGGCCCTAGGGAGGTGAGCCACCACTTAGTGGTGGCCTAGGTGGTGGCCGGCCTTAAGGAGGAGGAGGGAGAGAGGAAGGGAAGGGTGATGGCGATGGTGGCGGTGTTATTTGGTGAAGGAGATGGATTTTGATGGAGGAATGAAAAGAAAGTGAAGAAGGTGATGATGAAGGTGATGTTGGAGGTTGAAGTAGTGGTGATGGAGGTGGTGCTGTGATGGTTAAAGTGGTGGTGGTAGTGGTGGAGAAGAATAGATGAGATGGTGATGAAAAGGGTGTAGTAAAGATGGTGGTGATGACGTCGTTAAAGGTGGTGGAGATGTCGCCAGAATGGTTGCCAGAATGATCGTCGGAGATATTGCCAGAGAAAGGGGGCTCAGCCCCTAGCTAAGCATGGTGGCCGGCCTAGGGTTAGGTCGTGGGATAGTTGTTTGTGGTAGGGTTAAGTGGTGATGGTAGTTTTGGAGAAGGTAAAGGAGATGGGATTTTTGTGGTATTTTGGAGTTGTGATGGAATAAATGGAGATGGAGGAGGAAGAAGATGATGGTAGGGGGTTGAAGAAGTTGTATTTGTTGTGGTTGTGGTGGAGATGAAGGAGGAGTTGGTGATGATTAGGGTTATGATGGAGGAACGAAGGTGAAAGGAAAAGAAATGGAGGTGTTTTTGGAGTTAGAGTTTAAAGGAGAAGAAAAAGAATTAGGGCTAGGTCTTTTTGTAAAATGGAGAGGGGTGAGGTGTCTTTGGCCGGCCATGGGTGATGGGAGAGGGTGTTGAGTGGTTTGGGATATTTTGGAGGAGATATTTTGAAGGGGGTTGTAGAATATAATGGAAAAATGGAGATGTTTTCAGAATATGGTGGAAGGAAAGGGAAGGAAAGAAAAAGAAAAGATAAGGAAAAAGAAAAATATTTTATTGGAAGAAAAAGTGAAAATAATTAGAGTGAAGGATTCCCCGGAATCGGTTGCGGATGCGGAAAACTTTCGGAAAAACACCAGAATCGATCGAAAATCAAGTATCATGGAACGACCAGCAAAAATTCTCAAAAATCAAGAATATTATTTTAAGAATCATGATGAAATTTGTTTCAAGAAATTCTTTACAGTTTTCAAATTAAAAATCATAGAATCTATCACTGATATCGGTAGACACCAAATTTGGCCAAAATCTGTTAAATTCTGAAAATTCCCGAAAAATGTATTAAGATAGTAAATATTATTCTAAAAAAATTTGTGAAAGCAGTTTCTCAAAATTTGTCTCCCTTTGTAAATTAAAAATTTGGGAATACACCAGCAGTACCGATTAATCTCGATTTTAGGGTTTTTATAAAAATAATTCAGAAAAATATAAAATCATGAAAAATCTATAATATTAGAAAATAATGTTAAAAACTGAAATCAGTCAAATCAGACTACCAGAAATATCAAATCGATCAGTATACTAGGATCGGGTCCCCGGTTCAGACTAGGGCTGACTCTGAGTTCACAAATCCGGATCCAATGCAAAATGATCACATAAATAATCATAAAAAAAATAAATATAAGAAGTAAATTGAAAAATATGTTCTAAAAATCTGAATATGTATCTAAGTACATATTCCGGGAACGGGGTGTTACACTCTAGTTCAGGTGTCATCTTCGTCATCTGAAAAACATAGTGACTATTCGGGTGACGAAGTTGACTTCGATGATGAACCTGCTTTTCCTAACACCAGCAAGTTTTCGCATCTTTAAAAGGAAGAGATGCAGATGGATGTCCTTGCAATGGTTCCGCCTTCGGGAGAGATCACGGTAACTGAGGGTATTTCTTCTATCCCTCTTAACTATTACCCCATCGAGTTAGACAAATATTTTAGCACTTCATTTGAATTTCACCTACAGGAGTGGCTACCGGAGTGGAAGCTATAACCTCCTCCCATATTGAGGAGATGATCAAGGAACCGGTCCAGCCGGAGGGCCTTGAAGTTCCTGCTACTTGCATGATCTCTGAGGGCACAACTACCACAGCTGGGGAACCCTCATCCCAGAGCAGCCTGTCAAAGGATCTATCGTCTTTAAATCCTCAGCTTGGTAAGAGAATAAAGATTCTCTATATACTCTCATTCTCATTGTTATTGCAAACATTGATGTTATGATTGCAGAGAGTACCAGGCTGGCTCAAGTGGAAGAGCTCGTGGCAAGCACTGGCGCAGAGGACAGCGTACTTCAAACTTCAAAAGCTGAACCAAGTATGTGAAATCTGTCCCTGTGGTTATCATCTTAGAGGCTACCACAGTAACTGTCCTGGCAGTGCAGATCATGACCTCGACATTGACGGAACTTGCTATTGGCCTCGTCTCTGCAACAAACGAGATGGCTCCCACCTCTACGGACATCGTACGCACGATCATAGAAAGAGGTTCTGGGAGTGCATCAACAGAGTTAGCCCCAGTCATAGACATCATGGAAGAATTGGCTCATCAGATGGTACAATAATTCTTCACCCCATGAAGTCATGCATCGAATTGGTTCTTTTCGGGAGAAGTTCCTTCGAGTTCACCCGAATGCTTCTTGAAAATCAGATCGAGAACATTCATCATAACGGAAGCTCGGAACAAGCTAAGGCATATCTTACGCTCGAACAGCTGATGATATGTTTGAAGGAGCTAAGGACCCTGGAGAAGGCTAATCCGGTGGATGAGGCTCGGATGATGTTGAATAAGCTCCTCGCTACTCAAAAATGCTAGCGGAAAGAGATAGAGAAGCAGATGGCTGAGGAGGCTCATCACCTCAATGACTTTCAGGCCAGCTATCAAAGATTGGTTGACGACTCCAGAGAATCTGAGGTCATCATCAAGAACGCAGAGCAAGTTATAGCCAATGCTCAGGCAGCTATTGCCAAGGCACAAGCCTTGATTCAGGTAAATAAGCAGAAGCTTGTTGTTCTAGGAAAAGGCTAGAGGAGTTAGAGGATGCCAAGAAGCGAATCCAAGAAGGTCTTACTGCTAGTTCTTCCAAGTTAGAATCTCTTCAAGCACAGTTGGCTACGAAGAAATTCATGTCAGAGAAAGAATTGAGGGTTCAAACTTGGGTAGAGGTTGAGAAGGCGCGCTGGCGCGAGATGCAGCGCCTCTGGGACCAGATTTACTCTTTGGCTGAACGGGATTAGCCCTCCTTTTTTTGTATCTCTTTTTTTGTAACACTTCATTTATTAAATAAGGGAGTGTTTGTATCACTTTTATCATTTTGATATCAATAATAAAAGTTATCAAATTTTGTCTCATCTTTATCTCTCTTTTGTGTTTGAGAATCAGTCGGACTCTTTGTTGTGTAGTAAAATGCAGCTCTCACAGAGGCGACTCTTAACCAATATGGAAACGTAATCCTTAGCCATTTGCTGAGACGCGGCTATGAGTTGTAGAGGAGAAATTCAGGCAGCACTGAGTTGTTGATGAGACGTGGCCCTGAATTGCAGGAGAGATGCGACTTTGAGTTATTGAGAGACGCGACTCTGAATTGTTAAGAGACGGGACTCTGAATTGTTTGAGAGACGCGTCTCTGAATTGTTGAGAGGATGCGACTTTGAATTTAGGAGAGACGCGGCCCTGAGTTGATGAGAAAACGCAGTCCTGCGCTTTTCAACTTGCTGGAAGGGACGTAGCCCTGAATTATTTGAGAGACGCGGCTCTGAATTATTTGAGAGACGCGGCTCTGAATTGTTGATAGGGCACAGCTCTGAATTGAGGAGAGACGCGGCCCTGAGTTGTTAAAGACGCGATCTTGAGTTGTTAAAGTCGTGGTCCTCATTCTATTGAGGGAACACAACCTTTGATTTGTGAAGGGATGGGGACTTCAAAACACGACCCTTAAGGTGTAGCATGTAGTTTAAAGAGATGCGAATATCTCGCTGGATCTTTTGAGGCAAAGCTGGCGTTGATGGTTGGGGACACGTGTCATTGGGACTTCCCAAAGCAAAAATCTGCGTATCTTGCTCAGACTGAATTTGAGATCTGCGTCACAAATTAAGGCTATTAATTGGCCTTTAAGAACGATTTTGATTTTCATGCCGTTAACTAATGGCCATTTAACGAGCCTATAAATAGGCAATGAGCCTCTTAACAATCATTTTTCTTGACTATTTTTCCTTCATGGGCAGGTGCTCTGAAGAACCTTTAGGGTTCTTGGACTGTCTTCTTCAAGCCTGCATCCTGAAGAACTTTCAAAGTTATTTGAACGAACCTAAAACTATGGTGCTTTCTTGCAATCTTTTTCGAAGATTATCACTGTTAAGTGATTTCAAAATCAAAAAGCCTCCCTTTAGGTGCTTTCATGGCGGTGTCTTGATGGATGATGTCCTCCCTCTAAAGAACTCTTTTTCAGGTAAAAAATAGCCTTTGCTATAGTAAAACTTTGTTTTCTTGGGGCTTTTATCATCACTGATCATAAAAAGACTGTCTATTGATCTCTATTTGGAATTTTTGAAACTTATTTCTTGAAGTTTAGACAGTTGACTAGAGATCCAAGCGTCCATGCCCTCTCTTGATTTCTTTCTGAAACCTCTGAAACAGTCGATAACCTCGAGACTGTTTCGCCATTACAAGTGCCCTTGATGGCCTATGGTGATGAACAACCATTCTTTTATTAGTTTAGCTTGCCCTTTTATTCATAATGAAGATCAGGAATGGGGAAGATCCTACATGCCATGCTTGATAGCCTTTAATGAGTAGGTAAGTCGTAGCTACAGAATCAAGGTATATGAGCACCGAAGAGGTAAGTAATTTTTAGTTTCTTTTCTTTAACTTTTAGTTTAGATCACCAACATGCCATGCTTGACCCTACATGCCATGCTTAATCGACTTACCTAGTCTTTAAAGGCGATCAAGCATGGCATGTAGGATCTTCCCCATTTCTGATCTTCACTATGAATAAAAGGGCCAGCTAAACTATTAAAAGAATGGTTGTTCTTTTGTTATCTAAACTAAAAGTTAAAGAAAAGAAACTAAAAATTTCTTACCTCTTCAGTGCTCATATACATTGAATTCGTAGCTACGACTTACCTAGTCTTTGAAGGCGATCAAGCATGGCATGTAGGATCTTCTCTATCTTCATACTCCTCTACCCTCCGCATTTATCCTATAAATACATGCAATCTCAAAGGCAAGTGGGAACCAGGAAATAGAGATAGATTTTAGGCCAATTTTTTATTCTTTTTAGTGTAGGTTTTAATTTTTCTTTTATGTAATTTTTACTTTTCTTTATATAACTGAGAGGAGAGACGAGTTTCATGGAGGAATGAGAGCAAGAATGTACTGAAAGTGACACCAGTGTAAGTAAGTCTTTTCTTTCATTATTATTTAAATTGAGTCGATGTTTCTTTTTCTTCTTTACTCTTATTTTTGTTTACTTTCCTCTGATGTGTTGCAATCCAAGTGAATCCGACAGCCTCGAGACTGTTTTGCCATTGCAAGTGCCCTTGATGGCCTATGATGATGAACAACCATTCTTTTTTTAGTTTAGCTTGCTCTTTTATTCATAGTGAAGATCAGGAATGGGAAAAATCCTACATGCCATACTTGATCGCCTTCAAAGACTAGGTAAGTCGTAGTTACTGATTCAAGGTATATGAGCACTGAAGAGGTAAGTAATTTTTAGTTTCTTCTTTAACTTTTAGTTTAGATACCAACATATCATGCTTGATCCTACATGTCATGCTTGATCGACTTACATAGTCTTTGAAGGCGATCAAGTATGGCATGTAGGATCTTCCCCATTCCTGATCTTCACTATGAATAAAAGGGCAAGCTAAACTAACAAAAGATTGGTTGTTCTTTTGTTATCTAAACTAAAAGTTAAACAAAAGAAACTAAAAATTTCTTACCTCTTCAATGCTCATATACCTTGAATTCGTAGCTACGACTTACCTAGTCTTTGAAGGCGATCAAGCATGGCATGTAGGATCTTCCATATCTTCATACTCCTCTACCCTCCGCATTTATCCTATAAATACATGCAATCTCAAAGGCAAATGGGAACCAGGAAGCAGAGATGGATTTTAGGCCAATTTTTCATTCTTTTTAGTGTAGGTTTTTATTTTTCTTTTATGTAATTTTTACTTTTCTTTATGTAACTGAGAGGAGAGACGAGTTTCATGGAGAAATGAGAGCAAGCTTGTACTGAAGGTGACACCAGTGTAAGTAAGTCTTTACTTTCATTATTATTTGAATCGAGTCAATGTTTCTTTTTCTTTTTTACTCTTATTTTTGTTTACTCTCCTCTGGTGTGTTGCAATCCAAGTGAATCCGACAGCCTCGAGACTGTTTCGCCATTACAAGTGCCCTTGATGGCCTATGGTGATGAACAATCATTCTTTTGTTAGTTTAGCTTGCCCTTTTATTCATAGTGAAGATCAGGAATGGGAAGATCCTACATGCCATGCTTGATCGCTTTCAAAGTCTAGGTACGTCGTAGCCACGGATTCAAGGTATATGAGCACTGAAGAGATAAGTAATTTTTAGTTTCTTTTCTTTAACTTTTAGTTTAGATCACCAACATGTCATGCTTGATCCTACATGCCATGCTTGATCGACTTACCTAGTCTTTGAAGGCGATCAAACATGGCATGTAGGATCTTTCCCATTCCGAATCTTCACTATAAATAAAAGGGCAAGCTAAACTAACAAAAGAATATTGTTCTTTTGTTATCTAAACTAAAAGTTAAAGAAAAGAAACTAAAAATTACTTACTTCTTCAGTGCTCATATACCTTGAATCCGTAGCTACGACTTACCTAGTCTTTGAAGGCGATCAAATATGGCATGGAGGATCTTCCCTATCTTCATACTCCTCTACCCTCTGTATTTATCTTATAAATACATGCAATCTCAAAGAAAATGGGAACCAGAAAGCAGAGATAGATTTTAGGCCAATTTTTCATTCTTTTTAGTGTAGGTTTTTATTTTCCTTTTATGTAATTTTTACTTTTCTTTATGTAACTTAGAGGAGAGACGAGTTTCATGGAGGAATGAAAGCAAGTTGTACTGAAGGTGACATCAGTGTAAGTAAGTCTTTTCTTTCATTATTATTTGAATCGAGTCTATGTTTCTTTTTCTTCTTTACTCTTATTTTCATTTACTCTCCTCTGATGTGTTGCAATCCAAGTGAATCCGATAGCCTCGAGGCTGCTTCGTCATTGCAAGTGCCCTTGATGGCCTATGATGATGAACACCATTCTTTTGTTAGTTTAACTTGCCCTTTTATTCATAGTGAAGATCAGGAATGGGGAAGATCCTACATGCCATGCTTGATCGTCTTCAAAGACTAGGTAAGTCGTAGCTACAGATTCAAGGTATATGAGCACTGAAGAGGTAAGTAATTTTTAGTTTCTTTTCTTTAACTTTTTGTTTAGATCACCAACACCACAATCTAATAACTCTTTTTACTCTTTTTAATTTCTTTGTATAAATTCATTTTCGATGTTCTCCACCTTCTCAATCTACCACTTTCTTTTTAACTTAACTTTAACCTATTTTCTTTTTCTTTTAAAGAACTAAAAGAAGAGCTTTAACCATTGATTGTAACTTAAAAGAGAACTTGCTAAAAAAGCTTTCATCGCTAGTCCCTCCTTGTGGATCACGACTGCATAAGCACTTGCTATCGCGGTAGCATTGAGTACTTGCACATTCTATTCTTAAAGTTTTAAAATTCTGTATTCTTGTGCGCAGGTCTAACCTCAATCAGAAGGCTCAGAAAATTTAACAGATTCTTTAATAGAATTGTTTTCTGAATCTGTGACTTCCAAAGAAGAATATTCTTCTATCTCCCTCCTTTCTCTGCAGTGGGTGTTCCTCCAAAGTAAAGACAAATATTCTCTCTGAGATTTGTCTTGGTCCTACTGCATTAATAATCCTGTGAAGGTATTGGTTAACTACGGTTCGACCGTACGGTGATTTGGTAGTGCTATCCAAATACCGTGAAGGAGTATTGTATCTTGGGAGACCAGCGTCCAGTAACCCGTTAGTACAGTAGCAGGGGACGTAATTATCTTAAGGAGATTCTCTATAAACGTACCTCACTTCAAGTACTGTATAAGTGAATAAATATTCTTTGGGTTATAATAATACACAGTATATTGAGACTGACTTATACCAGTCTAATTGGTGTTTAACCAAAGAAGGTAATTGAAAGGTGGTTCTGTAATTAAGGAACGTTCGATTATACGGAAAACCTCCCACCTGATATTCGCCGACCTGACCAATTAGATCGGTGATATTAATTCGTTGTCAGATTGATTCCTAGAACTAAAAGTTTCATGTTACAAACACATTTTAGACCAGGCTTACTTCCCCTTCCTGATAAATTTTTTTTTTTTTGCCCCCTTGTTGTTCCCCAGCTCTAGTTTGCCTTGGGTGAGAGACAAAATGATGTGAATGATATTTGTCCATTTTAGGATTTTGGCTGAACTGATTAGAATTCCAGTAAGATAAAAAACTAAATTTTTGGGACTTTCATTTTCACAATATAGTCCTTTTTTCTCTGTCATTGCTTACACCTTCAGTGGAAGATATTTATAGATGGAGTTTGTTTTATTAAAGTTTAGAATCACTTGAGCTTTTGCCTATTTGCTTTCTTATAGTTGAACATTCTACAATTTTGATTAGATGTGATTGAGTGCTGGTCTCTTTGTCATCCAAAATGAATTTCTTGTGAATGTGTTAGTATCGAGAGGTTAGCTCAACTTCTGGATTGTTGTTTTGGGTACCAAATATTGCCCAACTGTGTTGCTTTTTGAAGTGGAGAGATGCAAGCATTTGTTGACTTCCGACAATTTAGATGTTAGAACAGATCAGAGTGTGATATTTAGAGAACAAATCAATGTTAATTTTAGGTACCAATTTTGAGTCCATGCTTTCATCGGATAATACATGCAGGGAGCTGGATACAGATTGGAGATTTTAAGTTGGGTGGATTGAAGTTCGAGGTACTTGTTGATTGGTTTGTTACACAGAGACAGTTTTATCTAAAATTGAATCTCATTAGGTATTGCAGATTGTTATACCTGAATTTGTATTTTATTAGGTATTTGGATCTTTGTTGTAGATTGTGTTGCCTGAATTGGAATCTCATTAGGCATCTAGATCCTCGTTTTTATTGTAGAAATATCAGGGAAGGTATGGAGTAAGTTGAGGAACTTGAAAAACATCTTATAGTTTTATCTAGAAAGAGACTAGATTCGTACTAATTATTCTGATGAAACAGGGCGCTTGGGTTTATTAAGTTGGAGCTTCAAAATCAGGCAGATATGCTATCCTTGAAGTTAAACTAGAAAGATTATCAAATGCAGATACAGGAACAAACCAAGTATTGATGTATGTATGAATTATGTTTCTTGTGTTGGCCCAAGGTTACAATCACCCATGATTAGTGTATTTTGATGATTACAAAACATATTAGTTATTTGAACTAATAACATTTGTTGTTTAAGTGTGTTTCAGATTTCTATTCATTCTAGAAGTCTTCTCTCACAAATACAAGGATTTGGACTCAAGTCAACTCAATTGGGCTCAAGGAACAAGTGTTGAAGATCATATGAAGAAGCCTATTGAAGATCTTGAAGTCTTAGAATCATTGTAAGAAATAGAATGTTAAAGTTTGAGTATATGAAATTTGGCTCTAGGATTTGCACACACACTTGTTTCATATATTTCCTATATTTTAAAATGGTTATTTCTAAGTTTTATGCCTTAGTTTATATATACATGTACCAAAGTTTTATATCTTGAAAATCTTATATATAACATGTGTATAAACTATTTTCTGCATAATACTTAGCTATATGTATTTTTAAAACATTTCTCAAATTTTTCTAACTCAAAAAAAACAGTCCAGTTTTTCTGTTTCAGGCAACTTCGTCGACCGGAGGCCCGGTCGACCGGCGATGTGTCTGGACATGCACTGTTTGTGCATGTCTGTCGGTCGACCGGACCAGTCGACCGACGGAGAGCAAATTGCTCTCGGGTTATTTCGGTCGACCGGACCGGTCGACCGGAAGAAGGAAACTGTGTTTCTCTTTTGGTGACGGTCGACCGGGAGCCAACGGCTCTCTGCAGCTGGGCTGGCGGTCGACCGGACCGTCGACCGCCAGGCCTGCAAAATCCCAACGGCTCTTTCCTCTTTTGTGCAATTCTGAATTCTGTTTTTATCTGATTTCTTGGCAGACTTTTTCAGTGTTTTTCAGGTCTTTTTCAGAGAAAATAAGACCAAAAGAAATTGTTTTTAACCTATTTTTTAAACCTATAAATAGAGGAGAAGTCTCTCTTGCATTTCACAAAGAAAAATCCTCAAGTTTGTATTGTTTTCAAAAGAGAAAAGAAAAGAGTTAAAAACTTTCATCCCAATTCTTTTTGAGCCTGTTTTTCAGTTGTGTTTGATTACTAATATCACTCTACAACTGAAGTTTTTCTCACCACACTTCATAGAGCCAAAATCCTATATTCATTCTATAGTGAAGTTGTAATTGAAGTGAGAGTGTTTGTAAAAGAGTTTGAGAAATAGTGTAGTGATCTTGTTGTGATCACTTTGTTCTTGTATTCCTTTCCTTGTGGAGCAACCTCTTCGGTAGAGGTCCTTTGTACTCGGTGGAGCTCGGTGCTCGGTCTCGGTAGACCAAATTGTAAAGGCGTCCTCGGTGGATAGTGGAAACCCTTCACGGAGGTGAAGGCGGGGAGTAGAGCGGTGGCTCGAACCTCGAAACAAATCACTTTGTTTGCGATTGCCTTTTGCGTCTAATTCTTGCTTTACATTTCAATAGCTCCTATTGCTTTCTATTCCATACTTGTGATATTGTTTAATTCTCTTGTGCTACTATTTGCTTGCTTGTAATTCTTGCCATATATTATTGTGTTTGCATCATTTTCATATTATTCATTTCATACTTGTGTGTGCCAATCTCGTACTCATCCAACAGAGCTTCACATAGCGCCTCACCCATATCAAGGGGAATCAAGAGGAGTTTAGTCCAGAGCCTCGCAGAGGAATTCGGCTACACTTGTTGAATTGTACTAAGTTGAGCCCACTTGTGTTAGGTTCCGCATTTAGAGAGTTAAAATTTTTAAGATTAGCAATCACACCTATTCACCCCCCTCTAGGTGTTTTTCAATTGGTATCAGAGCTTGGACTCTAGGATTTGGTTTAACAACCTTAGAGAAGATCCTAATTTGTTAATCATTTCATTCATATTCATATAGTAAAAATGGCCGATGGAATTAAGACCCCTCCTAAGTTTGATGGACTTAACTTTCCCATATGGAAAGTTAAGATGACCGTGTTTTTGCAATCTCTAGGTAGCCGAGTTGCAAAGCCTTGACTAAGTCCTTTAGTGTACCCCCCGGTGACGAATCCACTTGGTCCGAAATAGAGACTAAGGAATTCGATGCCAATGCCAAAGCTCACTATGCACTTCTACAAGCCCTTAATGATGATGACATTTCTAGGGTTATTCATTGCAAATCCGCATATGAGATTTGGTCACATTTGATAGTCACACATGAGGGGACCTCACAAGTAAAGAAGGCTAAGATTGACCTTCTTCGGTCCCAATATGAAAAATTTAGCATGCAAGAAAATGAAACCATAGATGATATGGTTACAAGATTTACCAAGATTACTAATGGACTCTCTTCTTTAGGTGAAGATATCAACAATGATCAAAGAGTAAGGAGATCATCCGGGCTCTTCCTCCTCATGGGAAGTTAAAGCAACAACCTTGAAGGAACTCAACGACAATGAAGAGATGGAGCTTATAGGTCTCATTGGGAACCTCAAAACCCCATGAGATGGAAAGGAAAGCAAGGGAGGATATGGCTCCTTCCAAAAAGAAGACTATCGCCTTCAAGAGTCAAGCTACACACTCCGATGAAGATGATGAAGAAGAAGATGATGAGGAGCTCTCACTCCTTGTTAAGAATGTCCGAGGATGTACAACAAGGCAAAGTACCAAGGTAGAAGAAGATGGCAAGGAGGCAAAGAAGAAAGGAAGATTGTGTGCTTCAATTGCCAAAGACCGGGACACATTGTTGCGGAGTGTCGGACAAAGCTAAGCCCTCCACATCAAAGAAGCCTTACAAGAAGAAGGCTATGAAGGCAACTTGGGATTCGGAGACCGAATCCGAGGAAGAAATAGACACCGCCAACATGTGCTTCATGGCTAATGAAGGCACAAGCAAGGTAACTTCTTCCCTTTCTCATGATAATGAACTTTCTATGGATGTGTTAGAAGAGGCTTTTGTTGAGTTGTCACAAAACTATGATTTCTTAAAGAAAAGTATCTTAAAATGAAAAAGGATAATGAATCTTTAAGTCTTCAAGTTTTTACTCTTACAAAGGAAAAAGATGATTTGGTTTCCACTTTGGCCACTACCAAAAATGATTTTGAAAATATAAGATTTCTTGCAAAGGTAAGGCCCCACTAATTGATTCAAATGAAGTTTCTATGCTTAAGGAAAGATTAGACTCATTAAGTGTTGTTTTGAAAGATTGTGAGTTTAACAAGAAGAAAATTGAGGCTATGTTTCCTAAGAAACAAGCCCCAAAGAAAAATGCTCATGCTCATGTTCATGTTCATACTACACAACCTAAACAACATGGCAAAACCCCAAAACATGCTCACACTACACATACACATCATGCATTCATGTATGGTAGAGTGTTCTCATGTTCACATTGTGGACGGAAAGGGCACTTAGCCAATTTTTGCTATGATATGATATAAACATTTCACGTCATAATGTTTGGGTTCGAGGCACTAACTTTAAAGGACCAAGAAAGTTTGGGTACCAAAATCAACAATTATGTTAAATGATGTAGGTACTTTCCAAATCCCAACGACGTAGAGGTTTGTGGTATCTTGATAGCGGTTGCTCAAGGCACATGACTTGGGACATCAACAACTTTGCAACCCTATCAAGATATCATGAAGGTGGCACCGTCACCTTCGGAGATGGCGCCAAGGGTAAAATCATCGGTATTGGTAATGTAAAACTTGGCACCTCTCCTTTAATTGAAAATGTAGTTTTAGTTGATGGCCTCAAGCATAATCTCTTGAGTGTTAGTCAACTTTGTGATAAGGTTTTGATATTGTTTTTGATAATGTTTCTTGTAAAGTAATTGATAGAACTTCTAATGTTTGTGTATTTTCCGTTTTTCGTGAAAGTAATGTTTATATGATTGATATGTTAAATATGTCTTGTAATATTACTTGTTTGAAAGCCCTCGATGATGACTCTTGGTTGTGGCATAGGAGATTAGGGCATATTTCTTTTGATCACATTTCTAGGTTAAACACAAAGGAAATGGTGAAAGGTATTCCTTACTTGAATTTTGAAAAGGACCGAGTTTGTGACGCATGTCAATTTGGGAAACAACTAAGTCTTCTTTCAAGTCAATTAGGATATCATGACATCACGTCCTTTGGAGTTAATCATATGGATCTTTTTGGCCCTACACAAACCAAAGTTTAAGTGGGAATAGATTTGCTTATGTTTTGGTTGATGACTTTTCAAGATTTACTTGGGTTTTCTTTCTTGAACATAAAAAGCCAAGCATTTTCGTATTTCCAAACTTTTAAGAAAAGAGTTGAAAAAGAAAAAGATGTTTCGATTTTGAGAATAAGAAGTGATAGAGGAGGTGAATTCATTAACCAACCCTTTACCACCTTTTGTGATGAACATGGAATAAAGCATGAACTTTCTTGTCCTAGAACTCCACACAAAATGGAGTAGTTGAACGGAAAAATAGAACATTACAAGAGATGGCTAGGACAATGCTAAGTGAATATGGTCTACCACATTATTTGTGGGCCGAGGCCGTAAATACATCATGCTACATATCAAATCGTGTTTTCTTGTGTAAAATACTACTAAAAACTTCTTTTGAAATGTATTTTTCTAGAAAACTAATGTTTCCTATTTTAAAGTTTTTGTTGCAAATGCTTTATTTTAAACACAAAAGATATTTAGGAAAATTTGATCCTAATCTTATGAGGCTATTTTTGTAGGTTACTCTAACACTAGTAAAGCTTATAGAGTTTTCATTAGATCATCATTGACTATTGAAGAGTCTATTCATGTTAAGTTTGAGGAATCTAACAAGTTTGTTAAGATGTTGTAAAAATAGATGCATTGGATGAAGGTTTGGAGAAAGTGACCTTGGAGGATGCTTCTACTATGGGAGACAAACCAAAGGATGATGAAGGAAGCAAAGCTAAGGTGAAGAGGCACAAGGAAATGAAAATCAAACACATGAGGTGGAGCCTACTCACCACTACCAAAGGATTGGAGATACAATCCACATCATCCCAAGGACCTCGTCATAGGTGAAGTATCAAAAGGGGTAACCACTCGCTCTAGACTTCATGACTATTGTGGTAACTATGCATTCATTTCTCATATTGAACCCAAAAAATGTGCTCGAAGCCGAGGCCGATTCATATTGGTTGCTAGCCATGCAAGAGGAGCTCAATCAATTTGAGCGCAACCAAGTTTGGCACCTTGTTCCTAGGCCCCACGATAGACCAACATTGGTACTAAGTGGATCTTTAAGAACAAGTTGGATGAATCGGGTAATGTAGTTAGAAACAAGGCTAGGTTAGTTGCCCAAGGTTACACTCAAATCGAAGGGATCGATTTGAAGAAACCTTTGCACCCGTAGCACGGCTTGAAGCCATATGGATGACACTAGCATTTGCCTCATATAAAGATTTCAAATTATTTCAAATGGATGTTAAAAGTGCTTTTCTAAATGGATTTATTGAAGAGGAGGTGTATGTTGAACAACCCCCGGGTTTGTTGATCCTACACATCCGGATTTTGTGTTTTTAAATTAGATAAAGCTCTTTATGGTTTAAAACAAGCCCCTAGGGCTTGGTATGAAAGACTTTCTTCATTTTGATTTCAAATGGTTTTAAGAAAGGTAAAATTGACACAACATTGTTTACTAAACATGTAGAAAAAGATATCTTATTGTGCAAATTTATGTAGATGATATTATTTTTGGTTCTACTAATGAATCTCTTTGCAAAGCTTTTGAGTCATGCATGAAGGATGAATTTGAAATGTCTATGATGGGGGAGCTCAACTATTTCCTGGGACTCCAAATCAAGCAAAGAAGGATGGGATCTTCATCAATCAAGCCAAGTACACAAAGGAACTAATCAAAAGGTTTGGGCTGAAGGATCGAAAGTAACAAAACTCCCATAGCAACAACTACAAAGCTTGACAAGGATGAACAAGGTAAAGTGTAGACATTAAATTATATCGTAGCATGATTGGTAGCTTGCTTTATTTGACGCTAGTAGGCCGGATATTATTTTTTTTCATTTGTCTTTGTGCACGTTTTTCAATGTTTGTCCTAAAGAATCTCACATAATTGCGGTTAAACGCATAATTAGATACCTTAAGGGCACTATTGAAATGGGTTTATGGTATCCTAAAAACCGATTATTTGAAATGAAGAGTTTTTCGGATGCCGACTATGCGTGTTGTAGTAGATAGGAAGAGCGCAAGTGGAACATGTCAATTCTTAGGTAATTGTCTTGTATCTTGTCTTCCAAAAAGCAAATTCGGTAGCCCTATCAACCGCCGAGGCGGAGTATGTTGCGGCCGGAGCTTGTTGTGCACAAGTTCTTTGGATGAACATACTCTCCTTGACTATGATTTACACTTTGATCATGTTAAAATATTTTGTGATAATACTAGTACTATTCACTGACAAAGAATGCAAATCAACATAGTAAAACTAAACACATTGACATTAGGTATCACTTTCTTAGAGATCATTATGAGAAAGTGATATTGAGATTGATTATGTTTCTACCGATTTTCAACTTGCCGATATTTTTACTAAACCTCTAGATTATGCTAGATTTTCATTTATTTGTGGTGAGTTGAATGTTTGCATTATGGATTCTTAAAAATAAAATTTGTTTTTTCTATTGGTATTTTAACCCTTTTTGATGTATGACAAAAAGGGGAGAATAAGTTGTAATAAGTTGTTTAAGAGTTGTAATAAGTTTAAGAGTTTGATATTTTGAACTTGTTTGAGAAGTTTGATATATGTTTGAGTTTGTTAAGTTTGTTTATTTAAGTTTTTGACAAAACTATTTTGCCTTGAATGCTTTATGTATTGTGCTTCCATTCAAATTTTTATACATAGCATTATTTGAGGGGGAGTTTTTAAACTCCTCTTCCATGTTTATTTAATACCTATATGTTTTGTCATCATCAAAAAGGGGGAGATTGTTGGCCCAAGGTTACAATCACCCATGATTAGTGTATTTTGATGATTACAAACATATTAGTTATTTGAACTAATAACATTTGTTGTTTTAGTGTGTTTCAGATTTCTATTCATTCTAGAAGTCTTCTCTCACAAATACAAGATTTGGACTCAAGTCAACTCCAATTGGGCTCAAGGAACAGTGTTGAAGATCATATGAGAAGCCTATTGAAGATCTTGAAGTCTTAGAATCATGTAAGAAATAGAATGTTAAAGTTTGAGTATATGAAATTTGGCTCTAGGATTTGCACACACACTTGTTTTCATATATTTCCATATTTTAAAATGGTTATTTCTAAATTTTATGCCTTAGTTTATATATACATGTACCAAAAGTTTTATATCTTGAAAATCTTGTATATAACATGTGTATAAACTATTTTCTGCATAATACTTAGCTATATGTATTTTTAAAACATTTCTCAAATTTTTCTAACTAAAAAAAAACAGTCCAGTTTTTCTGTTTCAGGCAACTTCGGTCGACCGGCCCGGTCGACCGGCGACGTGTCTGGACATGCACTGTTTGTGCATGTCTGTCGTCGACCGGACCAGTCGACTGACGGAGAGCAAATTGCTCTCGGGTTATTTCGGTCGACCGGACCGGTCGACCGGAAGAAGGAACTGTGTTTCCTCTTTGGGACGGTCCGACCGGACCGGTCGACCGGGAGCCACGGCTCTCTGCAGCTGGGCTGGCGGTCGACCGGACCGGTCGACCGCCAGGCCTGCAAAATCCCAACGGCTCTTTCCTCTTTTGTGCAATTCTGAAATCTGTTTTTTATCTGATTTCTTGGCAGACTTTTTCAGTGTTTTTCAGGTCTTTTCAGAGAAAATAAGACCAAAAGAAATTGTTTTAACCTATTTTTTAACCCTATAAATAGAGGAGAAGTCTCTCTTGCATTTCACAAAGAAAATCCTCAAGTTTGTATTGTTTTCAAAAGAGAAAAGAAAAGAGTTTAAGCTTTCATCCCAATTCTTTTTGAGCCTGTTTTCAGTTGTGTTTGATTACTAATATCACTCTACAACTGAAGTTTTTCTCACCACACTTCATAGAGCCAAAAATCCTATATTCATTCTATAGTGAAGTTGTAATTGAAGTGAGAGTGTTTGTAAAAGAGTTTGAGAAATAGTGTAGTGATCTTGTTGTGATCACTTTGTTCTGTATTCCTTTCCTTGTGGAGCAACCTCTTCGGTAGAGGTCCCTTTGTACTCGGTGGAGCTCGGTGCTCGGTCTTCGGTAGACAAATTGTAAGGCGTCCTCGGTGGATAGTGGAAACCCTTCACGGAGGTGAAGGCGGGGAGTAGAGCGTTGGCTCGAACCTCGAAACAAATCACTTTGTTTGCGATTGCCTTTTGCGTCTAATTCTTGCTTTACATTTCAATAGCTCCTTATTGCTTTCTATTCCATACTTGTGATATTGTTTAATTCTCTTGTGCTACTATTTGCTTGCTTGTAATTCTTGCCATATATTATTTGTTTGCATCATTTTTCATATTATTCATTTCATACTTGTGTGTGCCAATCCCGTACTCATCCAACAAGAGCTTCACATAGCGCCTCAACCCATATCAAGGGGAATCAAGAGGAGTTTAGTCCAGAGCCTCGCAAGAGGAATTCGGCTACACTTGTTGAATTGTACTAGTTGAGCCTCACTTGTGTTAGGTTCCGCATTTAGAGAGTTAAAATTTTTAAGATTAGCA